>CM065133.1:37402500-37467500 GCA_033026305.1 Cirrhinus molitorella
TCAAACTCTTCATTGCTTCCAATTCAATCCAGAGCATATCTAATTGATTGAACTTTTATAAATTTAATAAATTCTTTGTTGTCTGTTTAAATTTTTCTGGACACTGATTTATTCACAGAAATATATATATATGTATATATATATATATATATATATATATTAGAGCTATCAAACGATTAATTGCAATGAATCGCATCCAAAATAAAAGTTTCTGTTTACATCCCATTTGTGTGCTGTGTATATTTATTATGTATATATAAATACACACACATGCATGTATATATTAAGGAAAAATATTTTAGATTTATATGTAAAATATTTATATTTATTTATAATCTAAATTGTATACAGGTATAAATATATATACATATAAATATGTTGTTTTAATATATACATGTATGAGTGTGTATTTATATGCACATAATAAATATACAAAGTAAACACACATATAGTATGTAAACAAACTTTTATTTTGGATGCGATTAATCACGATTAATCGTTTGATAGCTCTAATATATATATATATATATATATATATATATATATGTGTGTGTTAAAACGTAATCAAATGAAAATGTATTATTTATTATTATTTAACTATTATTCCACTAACTGACGTTCTGGTGGTTTCTAGTGTGTTCTATCAGTCTGAAAGTGACTCACAGTGTAAAACAGATCCTTACTTTTGAACCTTTGGCCAGATATGAGTCTGAACTCCATTCATTGATATCTGATTTAGTCGATCAGCATCACCGCATCGATCATCTTCATCAATGAACACGCGTACAGCTGCGCGCGCGCTCCGGTTACCATGACAACAGCTGCTCTCCGCCGCGCTGACCACGCCCTCCGTGACACATCAGAGCGCGGCTCAGGCGCGCGATCACCGCGTCTCCATTTTACCTGCCCTTCTTTCGCACCGTTTCCACACAATCACGACAAACGCGTCCCTGATTCACACACTATCACATCTGTGAGCAGCGACGCTCATCAGCGCACGACAACTGACGCGGTCAAGGCGTCGCGTCAGCGCTAAGGCCCGCCGTCCTCAGGTGAACGCGCCGGCTGACAGGAACGATGCTTCAAAACGCATCATGTGTCCGTCCTTCTAATCAATAACTCACTTATATAGCGATTTCACCCGCGAAATCAGTCAAATCATAACCCGCTGCAGCCTCCGCGCCGTTGATAATAACGGATAATAACGGTCGCTGCGCGCGGGAGCGAGCGCTTACCTCATATTTTCTTCTTTTCCTCCGCTAAAGATGGGATAATGTCAGCGCGGTCTTTCGACGCCCCCGTGTATATAAACGCCACAGCGTTTAGTCTTTATCGGTGAAAATCCCGTGATGTTCGTTAAATAAGCGCCGCTCGGGGATGCGCGGATGATGCGCCGCGAGGAGAAAATGCGCCAGAGCCGAACGCGGCCGCTTCTGTGTCGAGTGCGAAACGTTTTCTCGTGTTTTCTCTCGTCTTCACGTCCATCTCACAGGGAACATGCCCGTTCTCCGGTTCGGCGGCGCTCGGTCACGGGCAGCGGCGCTCCGTTTGCCATCTTCCGTCCGCCGCGCACTGACTCACCGCTTCTGCCCACTGGCGCCCTCAGCTCACTCACACCGGAACCACCGGAACACGCGACGAGCGGCTCCGCGGCTGCTGTTAAGATCATTTACATTCACCGCTGAGATTCACACCGATGATCGAACACCGGAGAACAACTGGAGACTGTAGGCTTAAACCCACGAGATTACAGCCGCGATCATCATCATCATCACCTTCATCATCAGCTTCAGTGTCATCATCAGCTGGGCTGTTTTTGTTTATCGTTTTCTAAACGTCAAAGTAATATATTTTGGGTTGATTAGCTTTAAAATAAAGATATTAACGAGTTAAACAGAGATTTTAAAAATATGACACACACACATAAAGCATTAATACTGTTTCAGCTTTTCCTACGTCAGAATTCCACTTTTAATTCAATGTTATCATTAATTGTGACTGTTTTTATAGCAATAAATAATATTAAATGATTAATAAAGATTTCTTTAGAATTTATTGTTTGTAAATATGACATTTATACTAGTAGGAGATACTTGAGAGAATTTTTTTCTGTAATTTTTTTAATTTTAAATTTCTCTCTCTCATACACACACACACAATTCAAAATATGGATGAAACACGTGAAAAATTTATATTTAAAAAATCCTACATATTTTAGAATATAGTGTCTCCTGTTTTTACTAACTGTATGTACAGTTGAAGCAACAAGTTTACTGCAATCTGCAAAATGTTAAATAAATATGAGCGATCATGCAAAATGCAAGTTATTTTTTAATTTAGTACTGACCCGAATAAGATATTTTACATAAAGGACATTTACATATAGTCCACAAGAGAAAATAATAGTTGAAGTTGTAAAAAGTTGACATCGCTTGATTCTTAATACCGTGTTGTTCCTGAATGACCCACAGCTGTGTTTTTGTTTAGTGATAGTTGTTCATGAGTCTCTTGTTTGTCCTGAACAGTTCAACTGTCTGCTGTTCTTCAGAAAAATCCATCAGCTCCCACAAATTCTTTGGTTTTCCAGCATTTTTGTGTATTTGAACCCTTTCCAGCAATGACTGTATGATTTTGAGATCCATCTTTTCACACTGAGGACAACTGAGAGACTCATATGCAACTATTACAGAAGGTTCAAACACTCACTGATGCTCCAGAAGGAAAAAACATGCATTAAGAGCCGGGGGTGAAAACTTTTGAAATTTGAAGATCAGTGTAAATGTAACTAATTTTGTCTTCTGGCAAACATGCAAGCATCTGAAGGGCAGTGCTAAATGAAAAAAAAATAAAATAAAATCACAATTTCATTCTGTTAATGCCCGGCTCTTAATGCATGTTTTTTCCTTCTGGAGCATCAGTGAGTGTTTGAACCTTCTGTAATAGTTGCATATGAGTCTCTCAGTTGTCCTCAGTGTGAAAAGATGGATCTCTAAATCATACAGTCATTGCTGGAAAGGGTTCAAATACACAAAAATGCTGAAAACCAAAGAATTTGTGGGAGCTGAAGGATTTTTCTGAAGAACAGCAGGCAGTTGAACTGTTCAGGACAAACAAGAGACTCATGAACAATCATCACTAAACAAAACACACAGCTGTGGGTCATTCAGGAACAACACAGTATTAAGAATCAAGAAACGGTCATTTTTATAAATTCAGCTATTGTTTTCTCTTGTGGACTATATGTAAATGTATTTTATGTGAAATATCTTATTCAGGTCAGTAGTAAATAAACAATAACATGCATATTGCATGATCCCTCTTATTTTGCTAAAATAATTAAGATTTTGCAGATTCTGCAAGGGGTATGTAAACTTTCTAAATTTGTTTATATGAAATCACCTACAGTATATCACTAAACCTCACTGACTCAAGTGACTTTTAGTTTGAATCATTTTCTGATAAATCTGTTCATCAAGAGAAGTGCTTTCTCAATGTCATCTTGTTTAATGAAAGGTCCATATATTGTGGGCAAGAGGAGAACATTCATCTGAATCATCTGAGCCAGCAGAGGGCAATCAGGAGCTCACAGTCTGTTCAGTGTTGGGGAAAGTTACTTTTAAAAGTAATGCGTTACAATGTTGCGTTACTCCCTAAAAAAGGAACTAATTACGTTACTTAGTTACTTTTTATGGAAAGTAGTGCGTTACGTTACATTTGCATTACTTTTTAAATCTGGGCAGGGCTTGCTTGTTTGTTTTTAATATAAAAACATTTGCTTCTTATCAAATGTAAAAGCCCTTTCACACCAAAATGAAATGAAGTGAATAAGGCTAAGGCTAAAGAAAAATTAAATTGTCGTCTGTACAGTAGAACTGTAGGAAAAGAAAGAAACACTCTTCAGCAATGAGGAAAAAAAACGCAAATGATAGTTCATCTAAAGTAAGTTTTGCTTATTAAAAAATACTTTTCTTACTTAGATTTTTTGTCTTGTTTCCAGCCAAAATATCTAAAAATTCTTAAATCAAGAAGGGTTTTCTAGACAAGTCAAAATTATTGTTGTTTTTTTCTGAAAACAAGTCAAAATTAAGTGTGTTTTTGCTTGAAACGAGCAAAATAATCTCCCAATGGGGTAAGCAAAATAATCTTGTTTTCTGTTTGAAATAAGATTTTTTTTCTTACCTCATTGGCAGATTATTTAGCTTGTTCTAAGGAAAAACTCACTTTATTTTGACTTGTTTTTTCTGAAAACAAAAAAATAATTATTTACTTGTCTAGAAAATCCTTCTTGATTTACAAATGTTTTTATATTTTGGCTGGAAACAAGACAAAAAACCTAAGTAAGAACAGTATTTTTGCAGTGTACGGTTGAATTGGATCAAAGGTCAGCAGCAAAGTCATTGGTTAATAAAATGGGATTAAATACATAAAGAAAACAAAAAGTAACTGGCGTTAGTTTTTTGAAAAAGTAACTCCGATATTTTCTTGTAAATGAAAACTAGTTACTAGTTACTTGAAAAAAGTCATATTATTACATAACTTGCATTATTTGTAATGCGTTTCCCCCAACACTGAATGTGTTACAGCAGTAGATGATTATAAATCACAGAATTACACTCACCATATCTATCTGATTTGCTTTAATTCTGAAGAAACAAATCCATCATTAAGACATTTAAGACGTCCTCCAGTGAAAAAGTGGTCTGGTCTGAACCAGGAGACAAATCTGCACAGATCAAGCAGCGTTTACAAGAAAAAACAGCTTTAAATTGTGTCTGGATTTTGTTGAGACTGACTTTTTCACTGGAGGAAGTAATCACCATCACTAAAACTAATGGAGTGATGGACATGTGAGTGCGTCTGTGCTTCAGTAACAGATCTGGAAGTATTGACTGGGGGATTTGATGGGGCTCTTGTGGTTCGGGGCGTCCCGCAGCGAGCGCTTCTGACCGGAGCTCTTCTGGACGAGCGTTTTACTCGCTTCCACCGCAGGTCTGCTGGACGGACTCGACACGGACGACACCGGCTCAGCTGACCCAGTCCTTCCTGACAGCGGCATCAGATAGATCTGCATAGTCACTAAGTGAAGGGGGCAGATGAGGATGAGGATGAAGAGAGGAAGAGGAATAAACAGAGAGAGGAGAAAAAACAAGAGACACATGATCATCAGAAACATCACCGGATACGGATCTCTCTTATTCAAGAGAAATGAGTGAGTGTCACCACAAACACCTCCACAGAACATTCAGCAAAAATCAATAAATAATTTGATTTAATAATAGCACAATAATTGCTCCAAAATTATATGTACACTACCGTTCAAAAGTTTGGGGTCAGTAAGACTTGCAATTTTTTTTAATGAAGTCAAGGCTGCATTTATTTGATCAAAAATACAGAAAATAAACTGTAATATTACAAAATGTTATTACAATAGAAAATAGTGGTTTTTATTTTCATATACTTTAAAATATAATTTATTCCTGTGATGCAATGCTGATTTTTCATCAGCTGTTACTCAGTTTCCCAGGCTTAAGTGTCACATGATCTCTCAGAAATCATTCTGATATTCTCAATTATTAGTAGAATTATCAGTTTTGGAAACAGTTGTGCCGCCAATGTTTTTTTTTTTTTTTTTTTTTTGAACCTGTATTTTTTTCTTTCAAGAACATCATTTATTCAAACTATAAATCTTTTCTAGCAATGTAAATCTATTATGTCACTTTTTATTAATGTAACAATTTATTCATTTCTTTCAAAAAAAAAAAAGAATGAAACATTTACTGACCCCAAACTTTTGAACGGCAGTGTAAATACAGGGTGCCCACTCAAAGCCAAATTCCCTGACTTTCAGTGACTAAAAAGCTGAATTTCGATGACCTATAATGAACAGATCCATCCATTTGCAAGCTTTATTTACTTGTTTACAGACGTTTATAGTACAAAACTACGGAAGTCCGTTTCTGCCACTAAATAGAAAAAAGATAAAGATAAAACTCGCAATTCTGACTTTCTTTTCTTGCAATTGCAAGTTTATATCTTGCAATCCTGACTTTTTTTCTCAGAATTGTGAGATATAAACTCATTTCTGAGGAGAAAAAATACTGATATGTTCATACAATTCTGACTTAAGTCTCAATTGCGAGTTTATATCACGCAATTCTGACTTTAAAACTTGCAATTGCGACTTTTTGTCTCACATTTCTGACTTTATTTCTCAGAATTGCAAGTTTATATCTCATAATTCTGAGAATAAAAGTCAGAATTGCCAGTTTGTCTCATGCAATTGTGAGAAAATAAGTCAGAATTGTGAGATAAAAAGTCACAAAAACCTTTTATTTTACCTTTTTTCTTATTTAGTGGTGGAAGCAGGCTTTTTCTGTACTATTTCTACAGAAACTTTTTTTTTTTTTTTTTACTAATTATTTTTATTGTTTTTAATGATTTAAGCCTAACCATAAAAATAGGCAAAACGTGTAAAACAAGTCAACAGTCAACATTTGAAGTGGATCAAAAAAGTCCACCATAGTTGTCCTAAGACAAGAACGGGTATTGTTTTTAATTTGATAAAAGGTTTTGACTACTATGTTGACTACTTTATATAAATATTTTACAGCTGAAATGTATTATTATTTCAGATAAAAGTGATGAGAATTCAGGGAAAGCTTCTTAAAATTCATGAAAATAATAAAATAAACACACATTAATTTTATTTGCTTCTGAAATATGAATTGCATGTGTTTTTCCAAGTCTCATATAAGTCTTTATAATTTAAATGCATAATATTGCATAATTATGATCTTGTGATTTGGCACGAGACCTACCTTTGCAGTGAGTGACGCGTCTGGAGCCTAAAGGACAGAAATACACAGAAATTACAAAATAACTATGAAGCAATTCATGTGAGTTGAGCTTGAAAGTGCCTTACAGATATTATACAATCCAACAATATTAGTAATAATGTATCATAGTGTTAAAATAAAAAAAGATGAAAGAAATTGTGTTATTTTAGTGTCATTATTGCACTAGTACCTCTAGTGCTTTCACAGAAACTCATGCTAAACTAGCATTATTTTAGTATCATTGGCATATTGAAATGTTTTATTCATATTTTGAATTACATTCTT
Source organism: Cirrhinus molitorella (assembly GCA_033026305.1). Lineage (NCBI taxonomy): Eukaryota > Metazoa > Chordata > Actinopteri > Cypriniformes > Cyprinidae > Cirrhinus > Cirrhinus molitorella. The sequence continues at coordinate 37,409,622 of CM065133.1, forward strand.
TTTTATTTTTATATTTTCTCTTTTAATTTTAATTTTAGTTACAATTTTAGTAATTTACTGGTGTTTTTTCTGAAATGTTTGCAGGGCTATCAAGCAACTACATTTTTTAAAATCTAATGAAATGCATGATGTGCTGATTATTTAATTAAATTCATCTCAAATTATATTTGTGACCCTGGACGACAAAACCAGTCTTAAGTCACTGGGGTATATTTGTAGCAATAGCCATAAATACATTGCATGGGTCAAAATGATAGATTTTACTTTTATACCAAAAATCACCAGGATATTAAGTAAAGATCATATTCCATTATGATATTTTGTAAATTTCCTACTGTAAAAATATCAAAACTTAAGTTTTGATAAGTAATATGCATTGCTAAGAGCTTCATTTGGACAACTTCAAAGGCTATTTTCTCAATATTTAGTTTTTTTGCACCCTCAGATTGCAGATTTTTAAATATTGTCCTATCCTAACAAACCATACATCAATAAAAAGCTTATTTATCCAGGCTTCAGATGATGAATAAATCTCAATTTTGAAAAACTGACACTTAAGGCTGGTTTTGTGGTCCAGAGTCATTATTGTGTTTAAGGATAATCTCTTTTAAAAGCATTTAATAGACATGACAAAAAAGTTAATTTGGAAGGAAATGTAAAAAAAAAAAATATATATATATATATATATATATATATATATATAAATTATTTATTTATTTATTAATTTTTTTTTTTTTATGTAGTTTTGTAGATTTCAGTTTTAGTTTTGTCATTTTAGTACTTCATTCAGTTACATGAAAGTATTTCTTTGGGAAATATCAGAAAAAAGTGTTTGTGCGTGTTATTTCAATTCAGTGAATATGTTTTTGTGTGTAACACTGTACTGGTTGATTTATAAAGTAGTTTTATTTATGTTATTGTTTCAGTTCAAGACCAGAAACTTGAAGCTTGAAATAACATCACAAACAGTGATAATATGTCTGGGTTTCAAACTGATCATGGCGTGAATCTCTCACCTGTTTTTCCTGCACTGGTTTCCTTTGGTTTTCTGTGGAAGGAGAGAATGTGAGGTGAGTTACTTCATTACAATATGAAGCTAATAATTCAGTGTTTCCATGCCTATTTTTATGCACATTATGGAATATTGCATCAAAAAAGGCAAGATGAGCATAAATTCTAAAAATGCGCGGAAAAAATGTATGCACTCAACTAGTTTAAATTCTTATCCAGTAGGAAAACGTGCACATAATCTGCAATGGGAACACTGTGACTGCGGTGGGACAGCATAACTGGGCTACCTGACGAACCCATCTCTTTGCACTGCATCTGAAATGCTATTTTATATTATTTTTTGTATTATTTTTTTGTTTTGTTATTCTAAAATGCTTGAGCAAAGTCTTGTCAAAGTGTTTCTTTATAGCTCTCAGATCTGCGTTGTCAAACAGCAGACTCTGAAAATAAGAAAACATGACTGCGTTTCATCTGCGCGCTCTGAACCTTTTACAGCTCCAAATAATGTCTTATTCTTATCTATATGACTAAAAATGACATAGTATTTTAAGTTGTTTCTGTCACTATAAGGAAAAAAAATTCTAAGCGATCGTGGGAAATATTCGTGCCGAATGAGAGCTGTATCTGCGTTTAAGTTTCTCTTTAAATTAGTTTTGGTTTGACTATTGTATGTTGTTTGTAACGAATGCCATTACAATTTGTGTTTTATTTTGTAATTTGTCCGTTTTTTCTTTGCCATTATAATTTGCGTTTTATTTTATAATTGGTCTTTTTTTTTAAATAAATTAGTTTTGGTTAGACTAATGTTGTTTATAACGAATGCCATTATAATTTGTGTTTTATTTCTAGAATTTGTCTGTTTCTTAAATTTGTTTTGGTTAGACTTATATATGTTGTTTATAACGAACGGCATTATAAATTGTCGTTTATTTTATAATTTATATATATACTAGGGCTGTCAAACAATTAATCATATCCAAAATAAAAGTTTATGTTTACATACTATATGTGTGTTTACTTTGTATATTTATTATGTACATATAAATACACACACATACATGTATATATTAAAACTAAATATTTATATGTATATATATTTATACCTCTATACAATTTAGATTATAAATAAATATATATATATATATATATTTTATATATAAATCTAAAATATTTTTCCTTAATATACACATGCATGTGTTTGTATTTATGTATACATAATAAATATACACAGTACACAAATATATATTATGTAAACATAAACTTTTATTTTGGATGCGATTAATCAAAAAGCACTAATATATACATAACTGTGCTCCCCTATGAAAACGAAATGCCTCCCATTGAAGATTTTCTGGCGAGAGAAAAGTTTAAAGGGGTTTATCGGTTTTCTAATCGTAAAAACGTGCTTCTTTTATTTGTAAGGTATTGTTTTACCTCTTTACCATTGTATGCCCTCCACTACACCACTGCTTTCAGCACATGCAGCTCTTTACTCACATCTCCAACACTTTCCTGCAGGAGCTGGAGCTCGTCTTCACTTTAGCGCTCTGAGCGTCTCTAGTGTTTCCAGCCGGAGTCCTGCAGCGAGAGAGAGACACTGTGAGTGATCTAAACACACACAGAGAGAGAGAGAGAGAGAGCAGTCAGCATCAGCACCTCTTTGCGGCCGGCACAGGGCTGTAGTTCCTGGAGGAGGGTGAAGAGGGCAGCGTGGAGCTGGAGCTCTTCCTCAGAGACGAGGATGAGGAGCCCATCACCGCTTTAGGAGGCAGACACAGAGACGCAGGACGAGACGCTGAGGAGACACACAGAGAGACAGCAGCTCAAACTTGTGTTTGAATCAGGCGCCATCAAAACATTCAATTTTTTATTGATTGATCACAAATTAATCATCAGTTTGGGCTGAGAAATTACCCCGAAAGCTTATATAGTCATTATTGTGTTACAGGAGAAAAGCATTATTTATTTCACAAAAGGGACATTAATGAACATTCATGAATGTAAATGTATGAATACGGTTTTCCCATCAGATTTGAGTGAGAAAGCGGTGAAATGAGGAGAAAGATCACCTGCATATGGATGTACATGGATTTCTGCAAATTAATTGTTATTATGATTATTATTATTATTATATACAAGATCTGTATCTTATAACATGAGAACAGGAAATTTGATTTATGAATTCCATTTTAAAGATCTCTCAGTAGTTTAACCCTTTAACTGTCACCCCCATTTTTTAAAAGAGACATGAAAGTGCACTATCCAAACTAAAATTGTTGTAATTCATGAACACTTTGGAATACAGAGCTAAGGTCTCTTTTTTAAGAAGACAATCAGCAGATTATTGCAGAAGTGGATTTTTTTCAAAAAAATGTTATAGAGAGACGTTATAGTGGTTTAAATCTACCATAAACAAAATGCACTGTACAATTTTTATTTTATTTGATATAAAAAACATTTTAAATAACAGGTTTTACCCTAAATTTGCTATTAAATTGAGGCCCTATGTCTAAATAAGTTATGTTCCAAATTTGAAGTTGATATGAAAAAAATGTAGGTTTCTGTGGAAGTTTATTTAGGGCGTCATACCACAAACCGCCACCGGGTGCCATTTAAACGCAATATAATTTTTTAAATGCATTTTTCTGTTACAAATTTTACATTTTCTCTGTCAATTGTACTCCTATCATAAAATAACAACCAAATATGAAATCCTGAGACACAGACCTTTCCAATTATATGTTTTTAGTCAAGATTATTAAAAGTTTTGATTATAAAAGACCGTAACGCATGACATTTGACACCGCCGCTAAGGGGGAGGAGACCGCCAAAAGATTTTAAAGTACCATTTCCATGGTAACGCAATGTCCGATTTTAAAATAGTTTTCATAGGATGATTCTTGGTTTCAAATGATATATAATTTATGATGATTAATAAAAAATTGGATAGGGAAAAAGTACAATGAAAGAAAGAGCGTCAAGCGTCCCGTATACGGGACGGTGATAGTTAATGTAACACTTTTTTTAATAAAATAGGTACTGTAGCCTGTATTTTATACACACATTTTATTTTTTGACATAATAGTAAAAATTAAGGAAAAAAAAAAACGAGAAATAATAATAATAACGCATTTCCGCTTCTGTACGGGCTTCCGTACATTCTCGATTGGATGGTTGGACAATGCCTAGACCGGTTTGGAAAGGCCCAATAATTGGGAAACACCTTCTTGTTGTTCCGCAGAGACCTATACTTCCATTAGGCCCCAAAAAAATTGAGAAAGAAACAAAATAGAAACACAATAACAACGAAATTCAACCACAAATTATAAACAACTCTCTAAAATACAGTTAAACAACAAATTATATAAAATAACGATAAAAAATAAATGATAAAATTTGAAATAAAGAAGTAAATAAAAAAAGCAGGCTTATCAGGACAAATAAACATTATGTTTACATTGTTGATTACGAAGAAGACATTTCTTAAATGATGCTTAAATGAGTTCATTGACTGTCTGTTTTACAATACCAATTGTGTCAAAGCAACTTTACAGTATCATAGGAAAGTAATATATCAATAATGCAAAAGAAACGTAAACTATTTTAGTGGAAATTAATCAATAGTTCCAAATTAATAAATTAATCGTCCCCAACTTTTTTGATTGTGGTGTTGAATTCCACTGATGTCATGCTCTGCTTGATCTAAACTGTGTGGAATTATTCAATCAGCTTTAGCTGCACCTCTGCTCTGTTTCCAATAGATTTAAATGTAATAAAGTCAGCTAAACCATGCATAATCTTAAAAACTTGATGCTTTTCCCAGCTAAGGAAGTTATATGTAGTGAATTCAGGTTGTTTGGGACACCTTTTCCAAGTCTTTTCAATGACAAAAAGTGTCCCAATCAACCTGAATTCACCCTATTTAAGGCATAGTTTTTCAGTCACCTGTTAAATTTGAGATTCTGGGCTTTTTGGTTTTCCATAAAGTGTGTTTTCAGACTGGTGAAAGGAAAAAATGCTAAATATACTTTTAAGTGTTTCTTTTATAGCACTTTATCTATTTGTGTCAATAGATTTAAATTACAATACATATATTTGGAAACTGTTTTTTTTCTCCTACACTGAGTCATAAATCTCCGCTTCAGCAGCACTTACACACAACAAACTTTACATTTGTATTCTTGCCTATATCCTGAAGGTTTTCACATAATTTGCTTGATTATATACAACATTTTATTGTAACAAAAATATAGTTTTATTGTCCAAGTATTTTCTGTATTATGGAGTGACAAAATGACATGCCCAAAATTCCCTCTGAAAAACATTTGACTCTAATATGCCACAAAAAATAAATTGACTTCATCTAGGTTTTAGATTTTTGTACTAGAAATGTATGCAAATTAGTGCATATTTCATTAAATAATACCTCATTTGCATTTCAGAAAACTTGTAATACAAAAAATGTTTGCAATTATCAATCTAATCAATCAGCTGGGTAATTAAGATGATAACTATTAGTTATTTTTTTACCCTATTCATCTGCAGTGTCTCGCCTTAAATGTGACAATGGTGAAAACTGAATTGTTTTTTGTTTTTTTTATCTAAAATGAACTAGTTATTTTCCACTGTTGTAGTCAGTATGTGTGTGATGGTGACACCTTTGGCAGGCGCTCTCCTGTGCTCCTCGGAGATGTTGAGTCTCTTCAGCACATCTGCCATGTTGATCTTCAGCAGCTGGATCTCGTCGTCCTGCATCTGAACGCGCTGCTCCAGGAACGTGAGGCGATCCATCACCTCCATCCCGCTGGTGTGAGAGCTCTGCTCATCTGACACACACAAACACACACCGTGCAAGCTGTTCTGACTTTATTCATTCGCAGGATATGAATTCTTGATATCTTGATTCAATTGTCACTAGTTAAAATTATAATTCTTGATATCAGAAATTAGATTTTTACTAGTAACAATGGCAATTGTTGATATCAGGAATTACATTTCCACTAGTAAAAATGTTAATTATTGATATCAACAGTTGAATTTCAACTAGTAAAAACTAATTGTTGATATGAAGAATTGTATTTTCACTAGTTAAATGTCACCATAGACTCCCATTCAAATTTAACTGTTGATATCAAGAATTGATTTCTTACTAGTTAAAATGTCAATTTCACATATCAGAAATAATTCTCACTAGTAAAAGCTTATTTCTGAAATCAATAATTACATTGTTACTAGTAAAAATGCAATTCCTGATATCAAGATTTCAGTTGTCACTAGTTGAAATGTCAATTGTTGATATCTGTAAATGCATTTCAACGTGTTACATTTGTTATTTCTGATATCTGAAAATGTATTTGTGTTATCAATAATTAAGAGAGTAATTTCAGATATCTAAAATGCATTCTTACTAGTAACAATCCCATTCATGATTCAGAAATGAACATTGTCACTAGTAGCAATTGATTTGTTGATATCAAGAATGGACATTTGCACTAGTAACAATGTAATTATTGATATTAAAAATACAGGTTTTACTAGTGAGAATTATTTCTGATATGTGAAATTTACATTTTAACTAGTAAGAAATCAATTCTTGATATCAGCAATTAAATTTGAATGGGAGTCTATGGTGACATTTAACTAGTGAAAATACAATTCTTCATATCAACAATTATAGTTTTTACTAGTTGAAATTCAATTGTTGGTATCAATAATTAACCTTTTTACTAGTGGAAATAATTCCTGATATCAAAAATTGCCATTGTCACTAGTAAAAATCCAGTTTCTGATATCAAGAATAATCATTTTAAGTAAAAATGTAATTGTTGATATCAAGAATTCATATCTTGCGAAAGAATAAAAGTCAAAACGGCTTGCCATATAGTAACAATGTAATTATTGATATCAAAAATAAAGGTTTTTACTAGTGAGAATTATTTCTGATATGTGAAATTGACATTTTAACTAGTAAGAAATCAATCCTTGATATCAATTAAATTTGAATGGGAGTCTATGGTGACATTTAACTAGTGAAAATACAATTCTTCATATCAACAATTATCAAAAATCAAAACGGCTTGTCATACACACACACCTCTATAGCACACAACTGACTGACAGCAACTTCACTTCAATATACGACTAAATCTGATGTTTCTCTTGCAGTTCCTCACCAGAGAGTAAAACAGACAGTATGAGAGCTGCCAGTGAAGTCAAACTAAACTAAATCAACATTGAATTGAAGCTGCTGATTGTTTTTAGAGGGACTTTACATTTTAAACTGAATTTGTCTCATATTCGAAGAGATTTCCCTGCAAACACACAAGAACATTCCCAAGGTTTTTAGTTTTTTTTCCAGTAATAACCTGAAGAGAAGCTCCACAGAACGTTTCTTACAGGTTTATGTTTAGGTTTCATTTGTAACTAATGATTGTTATTTTCCTGTTTATAAATGTGATTGTGTAAAGTTCTCTAGGAAGGCAAATCTGAGCTCAGTTTGAGACCTTGTTGAGATCTCTTCAGAAACTCATGTGAGGTTATTTTCGGCTCTTTTTCTCAGGAGAAACATCAGAGCAGCAAACTGCAACAGTCTCCATTTGCTCTTTGATTGTGTTCTAGGACAAACAGATGATATTTCTGATCACAGTGAGATGCGCTCGTCTCGTGAGGAAGCTTCAGTGAACCAGTGGTTGAGTGAATCGAATGAATCATTTGATTCAGCTGATTCTCTGGTTGTGTTCGTGTCATCTGGAGCTCCATATGGAGGAGTGGATTATAATCGCTCATAATCTCACTGAATTAACACCAGCAAATCCAGATGAAACCATCCTGACGCCCCTTTGTATTCACTCACTGAACAACAACACAGACATTCGATTCACATTCATTCACCATCTCCATATCAGACAGCACAGAGAACATCCTCAGGGGAAATCAGAGGAAAATGGATAATAAACGGCTTCTGTTGCACCTCCAACTCAAAAGGAGAAAATAAGAAAGCATATTTAAGGAACACGTTGCATTTTGACATTAATATTATCATTTTGCCCACAAAGTCCTATTAATGCAACACAGAAATGTACATGTTTTGTTTGTAAAGAAATCAATGTGATTAAAACTATCAACAAAACATTTTTGTTGTTTAAAAGTAAAACTATTGTTAAGTGAATAAAAAAAAAACAATGAAAATGAGAAATGTGGCTTTGGTAGAATAAAAAAGCTTTTTAAGTTTGTTATGATAGGATAATATTTGGCCGAGATACAACTATTTGAAAATCTGGAATCTGAGGGTGAAAAAAAATCCAGATACTTAAAGAAAATCACCTTTAAAGTTGTCCAAATAAAGTTCGTAGCAATGCATATTACTAATCAAAAATTACGTTTTGATATATTTACGGTAGGAAATATACAAAATGAATGAAAAAATATCCTAATGATTTTTGGCACAAAAGAAAAATAATTTTGACCCATACAATGTATTTTTTGGCTACTGCTCCAGGGTCACACATATATTAAAGTTTTAGTAAAAAACTACTAAAGACAAATTAATAAATAATTAATTAATTAATGAAATAGTCACAACACAATTGCAAAAACTTAAAAATTAAAAATATAAAAATAAAACCTGAAGCAAAATATTAATAAAACCTATTATCAAACATAATCATCTCTTTCTCTTGTTTAGATCTTCCTCACATTTATAAACTTCATCCAGTTCCAGAAACATACTTTTCACACAAAAACATTTTTAGTTGTTTTTCAGTAAAAACATCAGAATATCCTTAAAACAAGACACATTCACCTGTGAAATAAAACTGCATTAAATCCGTTTTTCTTATTTTAAATTCTAGCAGATACTTAGAGTTGAGTCAAAGCATCGTCTACAGAGCTGCATTAAATCTGTTTTTCTGAAAATCAACCAAGATATTTTAAACAACCGCACACTGCAAAAATACTTTTCTTACTCTCATTTGTTGTCTTGTTTCCAGCCAAAATATCAAAAAAAATCTTAAATCAGGAAGGATTTTCTAGACAAGTAAATAATTATGTTCTTGTTTTCAGAAAAAACAAGTCAAAATTAAGTGAGTTTTTGTTTAGAACAAGCAAAAACACACTTAACTGAGATCTTCCTCACATTTATAAACTTCATCCTGTTCCAGAAAGATACTTTTCACACAAAAACATTTTTTGTTGTGTTTTTCAGTAAAATCTTCAGAATATCCTTAAAACAAGACACATTCACCTGTGAAATAAAACTGCATTAAATCTGGTTTTCTGAAAATCATCCAAGTAGCTTCTGAGAGATATTTTAAATTCTAGCAGATATTGAGAGTTGAGTCAAAGCATGGTCTATAGAGCTGTGGCTGATGCTCTGAGCACTGACCGATCATGAAGTCTGTGTCTGGAGGCAGCAGACACTCGCCGCTGAACATCTCTCTCTGTGTGACTCCATCCGAACGCTCCATCAGCAGCTCCATCACCGTCTCCTCCTCCATCAGCTCACAGCAGCAGCGACTGAGAGACAAACTCCTGATCTACAGACAAACACACACACACACACGCTCCTCCCCTCAGATCAGCCTCTTAATCCACACACACACACACACACACACACACACACACACACACACACTACACAAAACACACTCATGATGTCATGACAGATTACAGTCTGTAAGCGTCTCAAGAGCTTGTGTCGCTGACAGGAGCGTTTGAGCTGTTTGTTGCTCTTCATTCATGTTGTTTTCCTGTAAAACTGCTTAAAACAAGAGAAACTGCATTCAGTGTGAGAATCAGTGTGAACAGAAACAAATCTGGATTCATCCACTGATGCTAAGAGTAGTTCACACAAATGTTTTAAGGTTTATGGTTCAAATGTTAAATATTCTGCCAACATGCAGTATCTTAGAGTTGTCTTCATAAGACAAGTGTCATTTAGTTTAAAGAAAGATGCACACACTGCAAAAATACTTTTCTTACTTAGATTTTTTGTCTCGTTTCCAGCCAAAATATAATAAAAATCTTAAATCAAGAAGGATTTTCTAGACAAGTAAATCATTATTTTCTTGTTTTTAGAAAAAACAAGTCAAAATTGAGTTTTTGCTTAGAAGAAGCAAAATAATCTGCACTGCAAAAAATGCTTTTCTTACTTTGATTTTTTGTCTTGTTTCTAGACATTATATCTAAAAATTCTTAAATCAAGGAGGATTTTCTAGACAAGCAAAAATGATTGTTTTAAGACATCCAGCATAAGACTAGATTATTTTGCTCACCCCATTGGCAGATTATTTTGCTTGTTTCAAGCAAAAACACACTTAATTTTAACTACTTTTTTTTCTGAAAACAAGACATTAATGAGTACTTGTCTAGAAAATAATTCTTTATTTAAGAATTTTTAGATACTTCAGCTGGAAACAAGACACAAAATCTAAGATGGAAAAGCATTTTTTGCAGTGTTTCAATGGGGTATGCAAAAACTCTTATTTAAAAAAAGAAAACAAGATTATCTTGCTTACACCATTGGAGATTATTTTGTGCTTGTTTCAAGCAAAAACACTTAATTTGGACTTGTTTTCAGAAAAATCTAGAAAATCCTTCTTGATTTAAGAATTTTTTGATATTTTGGCTGAAAACAAGACAAAAAAAATCTAAGAAAAGCAACTTTTGCAGTGTACTATAAGCAAAACTTACTTTAGATAACATTTGTGCTTTTTTCTCACTGCTTTCTTTTCCACTCTATAACGTGTCAAAATATAAAATTAGAATGAAAACAGCAAATCAAAGGTGAAAATCAAAAAAGTGGAAACATCATTTCACTCTAGAGACAAAAGAATCAGATGAAATAATGAAATGAAAAAAACACAAAACAATAATACATAATACAATACATATTTTAATACATGAAAACACATATTTTCCGTCTTTATTTGACCCTCTAAATCTTGCACTTTCTATTCGATTTCTATTAAAAAAATGAAATAAATAAAAAAACTCAATTTTTTGTCATCTATCTTTTCTATAAAAAAATGTTTTGTCAAAAAAAAAAAAAAAACTATCTTGCTCTATTCTTTTTTTATTCTATCTGTTTTCCTTTTTATTTACTAAAAAACCTTGCTATGTATACTGCACTAAGATAATCTGAGACTTGTCATAGCATTGCTCTTTTGTTGATTTGGATTGCTTCCATTGTCCTCATCTGAATAAAAACATCTGCTAAATAACTGAATGTAAAAGTAATGTAAATTAAATGAAACCTGACACATTATTTACATTGGCATTCACACACACACACACACACACACACACACACACACACACACACACACACACACTCACTCACTCACACACACACACTCTCACTCACACACACACACACACACACACACACACACACACACACACACACACACTCTCACACTCACACTCACACACACACACACACAATTGATTATTAGACAGAGAGCTGCTGATGTACGAGTGATATTCATCAGAGCGCCGTATGTTCATTAGCTCAGAGTTTAATGAAGACTATCATAATCTCTCATTCTGTCAATGCTGCACATTCATAATCATAGTCACATATTCATGCATTTCATTACAGCTTCATTTCTTATCCATGCATGAAATAACCGCATCATAAATTCTGTGTGATTCTATTAAATAAATTATACTTGGCCTATACACTCAAAAAAAGGCAAAAAATAGTGTTTCAGAACATTATTTTTAATCTAAATAAAATGCCAAGTACACTGCCAAAAAAACTCATCTTACTTAGTATTTTTGTCTTGTTTCTCAAAACATCTAAAAAATTCTTAAATTAACATGCATTTACTGCATGAGCAAAATGACAAGATATTTAGTCCTGTTTTCAGGGGAAACTAAATTAAGTGCATTTTACTTAAAACAAGACTAAATATCTTGTCATTTTAATTATCTAGTAAATGCATCTTAATTTAAGATTTTATATATATATAATAGGGCTGTCAAATGATTAATCGTGATTAATCGCATCCAAAATAAAAGTTTATGTTTGCATACTATATGTCTGTGTACTGTGTATATTTATTATGCATATATAAATACACACACATACATGTATATATTAAGGAAAAATATTTTAGATTTATATCTAAAATATTTATATTTATTTATAATCTAAATTGTATACAGGTATAAATATATATACATATAAATATTTATTTTTAATATGTACATGTATGTGTGTTTATTTATATATACATAATAAATACACAAAGTAAACACATATAGTATATAAACATAAACTTTTATTTTGGATGTGATTAATCACGATTAATCGTTTGACAGCCCTAACATATATATATATATATATATATATATATATATATATATATACACATGCACTACTGTTCAAAAGTTTGGGGTCAGGAAAGAAATCAATACTTTTATTAATTTAATACATCCTCAGTGAATAAGTGTTAAAATTTACATTAATTTTATTAAATTTCATTAAATTTAAATTTACATTGTTAGAAAATATTTCTATTTTGAATAAATGCTGTTCTTTTTAACTTATTATTTAAATATCCTGAAGAAAAAAAAAAATCACAGGTTACAAAAAAATATTTGGAAGCACACTTGTTTCCAACATTGATAATTTTATTAATAAATCCGCATATTAAATGATTTCTGAAGGATCATGTGACACTTAAGACTGGAGTAACAGCTGATGAAAATGCAGCTTTGCATCACAGGAATAAATTATATTGTAAAGTATATTAAAATAAAAAACATTATTTTATATTGTAATAAAAATCTGCAATATTGCTGTTTTTTTCTGTATTTTTGATCAAATAAATGCAGCCTTGATGAGCAGAAGAGACTTCTTTAAAAAATATTACTGATCCCAAACTGGGGCAATAAAAGACAGGATTCTCATCAGTAATCTCATCCACCTCAAAAAAAAAACTAGTCCATGTTTTTGTAGCAAGCTTCAGATTTTGATTAGTTTATGATGAAAAGCACGAGTGATTGAGTTTCTCTGTCCAGGAAACAGCAGCTATATGAAGTGATTGGTGTGAATGTGGAGCAGCGCCGATAAATCCACGTTCAACAGCAATCCCGTCTGTCTGCTTCCGTCCTTAAGAGGATCAGAGCTCAATCACGTGTGCAAGGACACGAGACGCATGAAGACACACGTCTGAGTCCAAACGCTAAATACAGTGTGATTATACTCACTGACTGACACACCTGAGTCAGAACATCACACACAGAGAAACAGAGAGGAGATGATGGGACTCAACGCAGGACTGGAACAATGAAGGAGACCTGAAAACACACATATATAGAGAAACAGAGATCCTCTCTCTCTCTCACACACACCACTGAAGACTGACATCTGCTGGACACACACAGCAAAGCTGGACTAAAGCTTCACAATGAGACTTTACACCCCATCATGAGATTCAAATGGACATCAATCACTAAATTAAACATTAAACACATCCAGCGTTATGGGTAACGCATTACAAGTAACGCAAGTTACGTAATAATAGTACTTTTTTCAAGTAACTAGTAAAGTAACGCATTACATTTTCATTTCCAAGAAAATATCTGAGTTACTTTTTCAAAAAACTAACGCCAGTTTTTGTTTACTTTATGTATTTAATCCCTTTTTATTAACCAATGACCTTTTTTTGATCCAATTCAACCGTACACTGCAAAAATACTGTTCTTACTTACATTTTTAGTCTTGTTTCCAGCCAAAATATCAAAAGATTCTTAAATCAATTAGGATTTTCTAGACAAGTTAATAATTATTTTCTTGTTTTCAGAAAAAACAAGTCAAAATTAAGTGAGTTTTTGTTTAGAACAAGCTAAATAATCTGCCATTGGGGTAAACAAGGTTATTTTGCTTACTCCATTGGCAGATTATTTTCTTGTTTCAAGCAAAAACGCACTTAATTTTAACTTGTTTGCAGAAAAAAAACAAGACAAGAGTTTTTTCTTGTCTAGAAAATCCTTCTTGATTTAAAAATTTGTAGATATTTTGGCTGGAAACAAGACAAAAAAAAATCTAAGAAAAGCATTTTTTGCAGTGTAATAATAAAACTTACTTTAGATTAACATTTGTGTTTTTTTCTCATTGCTGAAGAGTGTTTCTTTCTTTTCCTACAGTTCTACTGTACAGACGTCAATTTAATTTTCCTTCAGCCTTATCCTTATTCACTTCATTTCATTTTGGTGTGAAAGGGCTTTTACATTTGATAAGAATCAAACATTTTTATATTAAAAACAAACAAGCCCTGCCCAGATTTAAAAAGTACACAAAAGTAACGTAACGCATTACTTTCCATAAAAAGTAACTAAGTAAAGTAATTAGTTACTTTTTTAGGGAGTAACGCAATATTGTAACACTTTATTTTTAAAAGTAACTTTCCCCAACACTGAACACAACTTACACTCTTAAAATTAGCGCTTCACGATCCCATAGAAGAACCTTAAACATCTGAAGAACCATTCTGTTTCACAAAAGGTTCTTTGTGTTCTTCAGATTATAAAAAGGTAAGAAAGAGATGGTTTTAAAAAACCTTTGACTGAATGGTACTTTGTGGAACCAAAAATGTCTAAAAAATAAAGGTGATTTATCACTTCTTCACAGCGATGCCACAGAAAAACCTTTAAAGCACCTTTATTTTTAAGACTGTACAACCATTACATAAACACAACAAACCACTTGAGTTTAACTTTAACTAATAAAGTGTTTTTCACAAAATAAACATGAGCTTTAAAAAAAAAGGGCTGTCAAACGATTAATCGCATGCAAAATAAGTTTATGTTAACATACTATATGTGTTTATTATGTACATATAAAAACACACATACATGTATATATTTAAATACAAATTTATATGTATATATATTTACACCTGTATACAATTTAGATTAGAAATAAATATATTTTATAGATAAATCTCTTTCCTTAATATATACATGCATATGTGTATATATATATATATATATATATATAAAATATATGTACATAATAAATATACACAGTACACAAATATATAGTATATAAACATAAACTTTTATTTTGGATGTGATTAATCGCGATTAATCGTTTGACAGCCCTAGTAGAAAAATAATTTTTAGTACTGACCAGTTTAACATGGAGTAAAACAACTAAAAATAAAATAAAAATGAATGAACACTATATAGACATGTTAAAAAAAAGGAAAAGCACTACAAAATGACAAAAAATAAATCATATAAAACAATCAAAATATTGATAAAACACTATAACATTATCTCAGTGATACTAAAATAACACACTGCTTTAAAACAAGCATTTTGATACGGTTTATAGTAACAGGAGAATCAGCAAACAGAGACTCAACGCTTCACAAAAGACTTCAGTTTATATTTTATAAATACTCTTTCACTGAACAATAATCAGCAGGGATCCATTACCATCAAAACATAAACCAGAAACAAATGAAAAAGAGGGACAAAATCAACACATCAGATAAATATTCAACCTTCTGTTTTACTTTCAGCAACTGAACAAAAAGGGTGCGCTGGATCTAAAAAACCAAAAAACAAGGTGCAAAAAAATACTATAAATAGAAAAACAAAATAAAACAAAAACTAAATTAAAAAAGGGACAAAAAAAAACACCAAAAAGTGAGAATAACAAAATAAAAAACAAACACAAAGCAATAAAACCCTTTGAGAACAGGCTGCTCAGTATGATCTAATGGTCAATTCTCTGGAATAATCTGGGATATTTCCCAGTGGTCTGAAAGGTTTGAAATCCTCCATATGAGATCGTTCTCCATCTATAATCATCACCACAGATGTTTGACAATTAAACAATCAGCCAATGAAATAAACCATTACAGCCGCTGCTGAAAAACAAACAAAAAATACAGACGAAAATAAACGCCAAACAAGAACTAGGATGAAATAAGGCTCAGCGAGTCACGTCCATCGCGTCTAACTCAGAATCGCTCAGATCACAGCAGTCTGAATGTGTGCTTTGGGTTGAACTCAAGACCTCGTCTGAATATGACTGAAGACTTCATGAAGGGATGATCATCATAATTTAACACAAAACTAAATCATAATGCATCTACTATTGAGCACAATATTGCAACAGCACTTCAAAACGTCGTTAAACGACGAGGACTCGAAATATAGATATATGCTTATACTCCGCTTTAAATAATTTCTTTAAATACAATTACACGTCTCAAAAAGTATGATAAATGCACTGTGCAAGGCTTCATAAGCTCCTCTGAAGATGGCCCGGCGTTCCTCGTTCGTTACGATATGCACACCTCGTCCTCAGCGACTCTTGCAATCCAGATCGTAAATCAGAGAAAATGACAATTTAAATAGATTTGTTTTCTCAAAAATAGTCCTAAAAATATATTGCATATTCCAGCTTTAGAAACAGACTTAATAAAATATCTCCTTTCTGTTCGGAAGAAATCGAAAGCAGAAAGACGACGCTTTTACCAAATGTAAAAACAGGAATCATTTCGATCTGAACGCGAGTTATTTCTTCTGTAATCAGTGGAGAGGAATGACGATGCTGATTTTACGCTTTTAACATCATAAAAACATGACATGGAGACACTAGAAAATCATCTAGTGACCAAACTAAACCGTAATAACTAGTATCTCGTCAAGCATGGGCAAATCATCAGCCGATTCTGTCAAAATAATGTTTCTACTGGGACAAATTCATCTTAAGACTCTCAGAATCGGCTGTGATTCATATACAAGGTGTCTAATATTTCCATCTAAACACGTTTATGTTAAGGTGCTACTACACAGCAGGTGAAAAACTATATTGAACACAAATAATACAACTGTCTAGATTGACAAAATAAAGGAAAGAGAAACTGGCAGCATTTTAGTTGAACGCTAGAGTGTTTCCTACTGTAATAAACTCATCAGCCACTCACACTGGGAATGTCTTTGTTATAATTTCTCATTGGCTTCATTGCAAACGGATGCAGATTTGATCCAATTAAAGCTCTGCATCTAAAGATCAAGTTCAATTAGGAGCAAAGCCAAAAAACAAGGCGAAAATGACAGGGAATGTAATAGTGCAATTTCTCTAGGGGGAGCTAGAAGCGTAAGCTCGTCAAATAAATATTAAAATATATTTGTGCATTCTAGAGGATCTGAATCTAAAAGTTAATTTCACACATATAAAACATAGATCTCCGTACAAATCTCGCCACACGCTTCGGCTGTTTCCGATTCTTCGATTAGTTGGCCGCGTTTAGCCGCGTGATTCCCACCATCCTTTGGTTCGTTTGGTCAGAGGAGTCCGATTTTAGAGAAAGATTAATCTAAATTAATGGTCTACAAAAGCTACAAGACATAAGGCGCAAATTTGAGTGTGAACTGCAGAGTGAGCTCAAACTCTACAGAAACATGTGAAGAATATCCACTCCAGACCACACCAACACACCCTTAAAGAGACGCTTTACCCACAAATGACACAGTAACGATAACTATGACACAGCCCGTTCACAGTAACGATAACTATAAAACTAATAACTAATGGTGTAACATTTATTTCAACAAACTTCACTCAGAATTTTAGAAATAATTATAAAGAAACGGAAAGTAACATTGAATTGGGTGACACTTTTGAAGTAGAAAAACTGAAGCTACTTTCTCAAAAAAAAAGTTTTTTTTTTATATTTTTATTTAACTTTTATTTTAACTTCTTAAGCTTACATTATGACAAAACTATTTGAAATTGAATTGTATAAAATTTAATTATTGACAAGTGTAGTTTAAAAAAAAAATTGTATATATATATATATATATATATATATATATTATGTGGCATTTAACATAGTTCTGAATTAGATTTTTTTTACTTGAATATTAAACATTTGAAATTTAACACAATTTAATTTGAATGGCTTTTTTTTTTAAATAGACATGGATCTTCAAACAGCTGATTTTTTGTTCTTAATTCTTAGAGTGCAAATATTCAGTTTTTAAAAATACAGCTTAATTTTTTTTTAAGATAAAATTCGGAACATCAAATTCAATATTCAAAATGCAGAAATTCAGATCATACCGAAAGTTGGTCAGAGATTATCCAAGAGTAGGTGATCTCCGAAAAGTTGACACAATTCAAATTCAAGTAGTTTTGTCATAATGTAAGCTCCATAAACTTCCAGGAGTGCTTTATTGTTTATTATAAGCACTTGCTGCAGTTTTGTGGCTTTTTCACTTTGCCGCTTTAAGGCGAGACACTGCAGGCTTTTTTTTCAGTCACCTGTCAAATTTGAGATTTTGGGCTTTTTGGTTTGTGAGTGTGTTAGTGGAAGGAAAACATCCAAAAGACACTGTTAAATGTTTCTTTTATAGCACTTTATCTATTTGTGTCAATAGATTTCAATTACAATACATATTTTTAAAGGCTGTTTTCTCAAAATGACTTTTTTCTCCTACACTGAGCCATAAATCTCCACTTCAGTAGCACTTACACACAACAAACTTTACATTTGTATTCCTGTCTATATCCTGAAGGTTTTTACAGAGGGATTTGTTCATATATAATTTGCTTGATTATATACAACATTTATTCCCCCCAAAATTTTTAAAAATATATTGCTTTTTTTTGTTGTAAGTATTTTCTGAATTCTGGAGTGACAAAGTGACACCCAAAATTCCCTCTGCAAAAACATTTGACTCTAATATGGCAAAAACATAAACTTGAATTTTGAAACTGACTTCATCCAGTGTTTAGATTTTTTTATGCAAATTAGTGCATGTTTCAATAAATATATTTAAAACTAACATTTTAGAAAACTTAATACAAAAAATGTTTGCAATTATCAATGTTATCAATCAGCTGGGTAAGTAAGGTGATAAATATTATTATTTTTACCCTATTCACCTGCAGTGTCTCGCCTTTTTGAAGTCTCATGGATTCTGATTCTGAATGTTTTATTGTTTATCATTTGGACGATATCGTTCATCTGTGTTTTTATAGTCGTGGCGTAAACTAATATTCTCATAGAAGTGATCAGTGTTGGGGGTAACGCATTACAAGTAACGCAAGTTACATAATAATATTACTTTATTCAAGAAACTAGTAAAGTAGTGCAACACTTCTTCATTTCCAAGAAAATATCCGAGTTACTTTTTCAAAAAACTAACGCCAGTTACTTTTTGTTTCCTTTATGCATTTAATCCCATTTTATTAACCAATGACTTTACTGCTGACCTTTGATCCAATTCAACCGTACACTGCAAAAATACTGTTCTTACTTACATTTTTTGTCTTGTTTCCAGCCAAAATATCAAAAGAAATCTTAAATCAAGAAGGATTTTCTAGACAAATAAATAATTATTTTCTTATTTTCAGAAAAAAAAAAATCTAAATTAAGTGAGTTTTTGCTTCAAACAAGCAAAATCTGCCAATGGGGTAAAAAAAAAATTGTATTGCAAACAGAAAACAGGATTATTTACTTGTTTCACTTAATTTTGATTTGTTCTGTGCTTTTTTTTCCTCAAAGCCGAAAAGTGTTGAACTTTCTTTTCCTACAGTTCTACTGTACAGACGTCAATTTAATTTTCCTTTAGCCTTAGCCTTATTCACTTCATTTCATTTTGGTGTGAAAGGGCTTTTACATTTGCTAAGAATCAAACGTTTTTAAACTAAAAACAAACAAGCCCTGCCCAGATTTAAAAAGTAATGCAAAAGTAATGTAACGCATTACTGTACATATAAAGTAACTAAGTAACGTAATTAGTTACTTTTTTAGGGAGTAACTCAATATTGTAACGCATTACTTTTAAAAGTAACTTTCCCCAGCACTGGAAGTGACTATAGTTATCGTTATCACTGTTGCTGTGAACGGGCCTTTAATCTGGGTCTGTGGTCTGGATCTGTGGTCTAGTCTCGGTCTGGGCTCCACACTAAACTAATGGAGATATTTAATGAAAGCGTTCTGGATCCTTCAGAGTTTCTTCCATCATCCCTCAGCAGTGTGACAGTCCAGTGCACATGACAAAGAATAGAAACACCAAACCTTCAGCGAGCCGATGAGCAGAGTGAGGTCTGAACGAGTCTCTGAAGGAGAAATGTAGAAGGCAGATTAACCAGAGACGTGGACAGATGAAGCAGCTCGCTCTGGTCGTGTTCTCAATCCTTCCATCGTCACCGTAAAACAGCCCTGAATGCTGACCGGACGCCAGCGTCGTCGACGGGAGCCACAGACGGACTCATGACGGTTTCACTGCAGGTTCTTGAGGATGCGGCCGTAGCGGAAGTCGTAGACGTGTCTGCACAGATACACCAGCTGCGGGTCCACGCCGTCGGGCACGAGGCGGTGGGGGGGGACGGCGCCGTCGGAGGAACGGGGAACCGGCGGGGAGCGGTCAGACACACCCTCCGAACGGCGCTTCACCAAGGCACAAAATCTGCAACATCAGAAGCGATCAGTGTTGGGGGAAACGCATTACAAGTAACACAAGTTACTTATCAATAGTACTTTTTTCAAGTAACTAGTAAAGTAACGCATTACTTTTTCATTTCCAAGAAAATATCTGAGTTACTTTTTCAAAAAATAACACCGGTTACTTTTTGTTTCCTTTATGTATTTAATCCCATTTTATTAATCAATGACTTTGCTGCTGACCTTTGATCCAATTCAACCGTACACTGCAAAAATACTGTTCTTACTTACATTTTTTGTCTTGTTTCCAGCCAAAATATAAAAAAAATCTTAAATCAAGATGGATTTTCTAAGTAAATAATTCAGAAAAAAAAAATTCTTTTTTAGGGAGTAACGCAACATTGTAACGCATTACTTTCCATAAAAAGTAACTAAGTAACGTAATTGGTTACTTTTTTAGGGAGTAACGCAATATTGTAACGCATTACTTTCCATAAAAAGTAACTAAGTAACGAAATTGGTTACTTTTTTAGGGAGTAACGCAACATTGTAACGCATTACTTTCCATAAAAAGTAACTAAGTAACGTAATTGGTTACTTTTTTAGGGAGTAACGCAACATTGTAACGCATTACTTTCCATAAAAAGTAACTAAGTAACGTAATTGGTTACTTTTTTAGGGAGTAACGCAACATTGCAACGCATTACTTTCCATAAAAAGTAACTAAGTAACGAAATTGGTTACTTTTTTAGGGAGTAACGCAACATTGCAACGCATTACTTTCCATAAAAAGTAACTAAGTAACGTAATTGGTTACTTTTTTAGGGAGTAACGCAACATTGTAACGCATTACTTTCCATAAAAAGTAACTAAGTAACGAAATTGGTTACTTTTTTAGGGAGTAACGCAACATTGTAACGCATTACTTTCCATAAAAAGTAACTAAGTAACGTAATTGGTTACTTTTTTAGGGAGTAACGCAACATTGTAACGCATTACTTTCCATAAAGAGTAACTAAGTAACGTAATTGGTTACTTTTTTAGGGAGTAACGCAACATTGTAACGCATTACTTTCCATAAAAAGTAACTAAGTAACGAAACTGGTTACTTTTTTAGGGAGTAACGCAATATTGTAATGCATTACTTTTAAAAGCAACTTTCCCCAACACTGGATGCGATCATGAGACACGTGGCACGAGGAACACATCTGAGCGATGGGAATGGCGGGCGCAGAGCTTACCTACAGTACTGTGCTAACGGCAGGACATAGCATCGGTCCTCGATACAGGCCACGCTGTTCTCATCCTGATGACGGGAGGCGAAGATCTCGTTCTGAAAGAACATGTGACATTTTTTTATTTGACAGAAAAAAATCACCCAGCGTGATGCAGTGGTGTATGTTCTTCAGATAAAAGCACTGACTAACCCACTTATTTTTTTAAAGTAACATTACTTTTAAATTTCCAAGAACATATCCAAGTTACTTTTTTATAAATGAGTAACGCCAGTTACTTTGTTTACCATGTCAGCTCTTGTGTTGCCATGTTGACAGAAATCCTAAGTGAGTGCAGAGGCATTGTGAATATGATGTTATTGTACACTAGCAGTCAAAAGTTTGGGCACACCCTCTCATTTAACGCTTTTTAAAGAAGTTTCTTATGCTTATCAAAGCTGTTTTCACTTGGTCAAAAAGAAAAAAAATTGTGAAATTTTATTACGATGTAAATCGATGTTTTTCTATATTAATATACATTAAAATGTGTCACACGATCCTTCAGAAATCATTCTTATATGCTGATTTATTATCAGTGCAGTGTTTTTTTTTACCTGTGATAATTTTGTCAGGATTTTTTTTATCAATAAAAGGTTAAAAAAGACCAGCATTTATTTAAAATAGAAAGGTTTTCTAACAATATACACTACTGTTCAAAAGTTTGGGGTCAGTACATTTTTCTTCTTTCTTTCTTTCTTTTTTTTAATTAATACTGTTATTCACCAAGGATGTGTTAAGTTAATAAAAAGTGATAGCTAAGATTTATATTTTGAATAAATGCTGTTCTTTTTAACTGGCTATTCATCAAAGAATCCTGAAAAAACAATCACACGTCGCAAAAAAGTACTGTTTCCAACATTGATAATTCTAATAATAAATCAGCATATTAGAATGATTTCTGAAGGATCATGTGACACTTAAGACTGGAGTAACAGCTGATGAAAATTCAGCTTTGCATCACAGGAATAAATTATATTGTAAGGTATATTAAAATAAAAAACATTATTTTATATTGTAATAACATTTCGCAATATTACTGTTTTTTTTTCTGTATTTTTGATCAAATAAATGCAGCCTTGATGAGCAGAAGATCCTTCTTTAAAAAAACAGAGAGGGTGTGTCCAAACTTTTGACTGCTAGAGTAGTTCTAGACTAAACGTGACCCTGGACCACAAAACCAATCATAAGAGTCATTATGAAACCTGAACAAGCTTTCCATTGAAGTATGGATTGCTGGGATAGGACAATATTTGGCTGATACACAACTCTATTAAAATCTAGAATCTGAGGGTGCAAAAAAAAAATCTAAATATTGAGAAAATCGCCTATTAAGTGCTACAAATGGAGTTCTTAGCAATGAATATTATACAGTTTTGATATATTTATGGTAGGAAATTAAAAAATATCCTCATGGAACACGATCTCAAAGGCTTACTCCACCCCAAAATGAACATTTTTAAGATTTTAAGATATTTTGGATGACAATCTTAAATTGTGTTCCAAAGACAACAAAGCTTTTACAGGTTTGGAACGACTTGGGGGTAATTGATTAATGACAAAATGTAATTTTGGGGTGGAGTAACCCTTTAATATCCTAATGGTTTTTGGCATAAAAGAACAACGTATTGTTGATTATTGCTACAAATATACCAGTGCTACTTAAGACTGAAGAGGTTTTGTGCTCCAGGGACACAAATGTGAACATGCATGCACTGATCTCACACAAAAATCAGATTCAGGATTCCTCAAAATTATAAATACAATGAGATACAACCCTGTAATGATTAAATATGTTAACACAAATCTCCTTCATTGGTTTAATCCCATTTTATTAACCAGTGCCTTTCCTGCTGACCTTTGTTGATCCAGTTTAACCATACTAATAAGCAAAAATGACTTTAGATAAACATTACATCATATTTTTTTTTCTAAAGGGTGTTGAACTTTCTTCTCCTGCGTCCTATTCTTCATGCAATCCAGAACAGTCGTTTCCTTCAGCCTAAGGCTCTTGGAAAAAAAACTTTTTAATATTTAAAACCAACAGGAAGCACAGGCCAGGTGTGAGCAATTAAAGCAGAAGTAATGTAATGCATTGTAATGCAATACTTTTAAAAGTAACTTTGGCCAAAGGCTGCAGGACTGAAGTGTGTTCAGATCATTAACCTGTGCGTGAGCAGCGTTAGTAATAGCAGAGGCTCACCTCACAGTGCATGCTGGGATCTCGGCCGCTCTGCGTGTGCTCCGGTCGATAGTACCAAAACAGACTCATCATCAGCTCTCCTGAAACAAAGCAGAGCAGATCACGTCACACACACACGTGAAGAAGAAAATGCTTCAGGTCATTTAACTGAGGAAACTGAAAAAGCAGCGAATATTTGAGTGATGGCTCACTCAAACAAACAGAAACAAACCAGCTGAGCCACGAGTGAACACAGGAATTACTGTGAGCCACAAAACAGCTCAGAAACAACTGCTAAATAGCATGAAGATCTCACTCGAGTGCATTTATACAAACACCAACAGCAGGTTAAACATCAAGCAGAGCAACCGAAGAACTGCAGTGAACACAAGACACACATAAGAGTAAACTAGACAATCTGTTTTAAAGAAACGGTTTCTTTTCTTTTCAAAGTTATGTTTTTTGAGGAAAACATTTCAGGATTTCTCTCCATACAGTGGACTTCTATGGTGCCCCCAAAATGCAGTTTAAATGCAGCTTCTAGGGCCCTATGATTTGCACGATGCGGGAAAACGCGGACGGAATCGCGGAATCCAGTCATAAAAACGGAATGTATTATGAAACGCGGAATGTCACGGAATTTCAAAGTTGGGAAGAACTAATCAAAAGTACGTCATCAAGTTAAATCAAATCGCGTTTTGAACTGTGTGTAAATATTAAGCAGCAAAAAGACTATTTACTTATGAATCCTGGATGTTCCGCTTGTTTCTGTTTTTATGAATGGAGCAGATGCGGAGTTTGTTTACTATACATAGAGACGCATGCGTAACCAGGGTGCGATTTGCCGGGGGGATGGTGGGGATTTCCCCCCCTCTGGTCTATGCATCCCTGCCTCTGCTGAATTATTATTATCCCCGGTGGGGATAAAAACATCCCGCGAACCCGCTCCTAAGTCCGGTTCTGAATCACATGATTCGCCATACGCGCTTTGAAGTCCCTTTTTGAGTCAAATGATTCGCGAAACGCGCTTTAAAGTCCGGTTCTGAATCAAATGATTCGCGATTCGCGCTTTAAAGTCCGGTTCTGAATCAAATGATTCGCGATTCGCGCTTTAAAGTCCGGTTCTGAATCAAATGATTCGCGATTCGCGCTTTAAAGTCCGGTTCTGAATCAAATGATTCGCGATTCGCGCTTTAAAGTCCGGTTCTGAATCAAATGATTCGCGAAACGCGCTTTAAAGTCCGGTTCTGAATCAAATGATTCGCGATTCGCGCTTTAAAGTCCGGTTCTGAATCAAATGATTCGCGATTCGCGCTTTAAAGTCCGGTTCTGAATCAAATGATTCGCGATTCGCGCTTTAAAGTCCGGTTCTGAATCAAATGATTCACCATACGCGCTCTGAAGTCCATTTTTCAGTCAAATGATTCGCGATACGCGCTTTAAAGTCCGGTTCTGAATCAAATGATTCGCGATTCGCGCTTTAAAGTCCGGTTCTGAATCAAATGATTCGCGATTCGCGCTTTAAAGTCCGGTTCTGAATCAAATGATTCGCGATACACGCTTTAAAGTCCGGTTCTGAATCAAATGATTCGCCATACGCGCTTTGAAGTCCCTTTTTGAGTCAAATGATTCGCGAAACGCGCTTTAAAGTCCGGTTCTGAATCAAATGATTCGCGATTCGCGCTTTAAAGTCCGGTTCTGAATCAAATGATTCGCGATTCGCGCTTTAAAGTCCGGTTCTGAATCAAATGATTCGCGATTCGCGCTTTAAAGTCCGGTTCTGAATCAAATGATTCGCGATTCGCGCTTTAAAGTCCGGTTCTGAATCAAATGATTCGCGATTCGCGCTTTAAAGTCCGGTTCTGAATCAAATGATTCGCGAAACGCGCTTTAAAGTCCGGTTCTGAATCAAATGATTCGCGATTCGCGCTTTAAAGTCCGGTTCTGAATCAAATGATTCGCGATTCGCGCTTTAAAGTCCGGTTCTGAATCAAATGATTCGCGATTCGCGCTTTAAAGTCCGGTTCTGAATCAAATGATTCACCATACGCGCTTTGAAGTCCATTTTTGAGTCAAATGATTCGCGATACACGCTTTAAAGTCCGGTTCTGAATCAAATGAACCAAAAGTCCCTTTTTGAGCCAAATGATTCGCGATACGTGCTTTAAAGTCCGGTTCTGAATCAAATGATTCGCCACACGCGCTTTGAAGTCCATTTTTGAGTCAAATGATTCGCGATACACGCTTTAAAGTCCCGTTCTGAATCAAATGATTCGCGATCTAATTGGAGCGCTTCGAAACAGTGAATCATTTTGCGACGCAGTCGTTGATCTTTGCTCGTTTTATATAATTTATTCGTTGTTTGAAATGAAATCGTTACATTTAATAGGACTAACTAATGTTTTGTGAAATTGTGATCACATTTCATGACATGACACTCATTATCTGGTACTTGTCTAAAAAGATGTATATAATGTGCAATGTTAACAGATTACACTAATATTAGTTTTCAAAAGCATCCCCCCCTCTGCTTTTTTTCACAAATCGCACCCTGTGCGTAACGCTCACGTGATTTCAGCATTTGACGTCTCAACAAATGAGGATATAAATACCTGAACAACATCTCCAGAGTCACTTCATTCGCATTTGACCGTTACATTTGAGTAAAATTCATTGTTAGCTTTCACCCTCAGCTGTATTCAATGTAGCCACAACCAGCGTCAGTTCCAGGTCTCCACGGCAACCCGTCAAAATAAAAGTTCGGTTTAACTTAAAGATGACAGAAATATTTTAATATTTAGAATGTACGTAATGACACTACTACTGTTGAAAAAATAATAAAACGTTCTTTTTTAAAGAAATAACTACACAATATTTAATTTTCATTAATTAAAAGATACATTAAATGATTTTGCATGTCTTCTGTTAATATAAATACACAACACAGAATAAAAAAAAAAAAAGTTTTTGTAAGAATAAATAAAAGTTGTTAAATAATTAGACTTATTAAAACCAGAATTTGGTAACAATAAAATACAATATTTCATAGGATTCTAAACATGTAATTTTTGTTAAACCTTTAATAAATTGATGTTAAATTGTATAGGTTTTGTGATTTTAATTAATTACACATGCTTTTTTGATTAATAACATTTTATTTAACCATTACAAAGGAGTCCAGAAATAATTAAAACGGAAAAAACGGAATTCTGAAAAAAATTAAACAGAATTTGGGAAAAAATGACGCGGTTCGGCAGTGCGTTTCAGGAGCGGTCGTTTCTATTTTTTGCTGTGCTGCATGCACTGAATTAAAGTGACAGTGCATTGTTCATTTTTTTCTGAACCCTTTTTTTGGACTTTAACCCCTTCTCACTTGTGGGACGCCTAAGTTTTCTTCACCATTTTACAAATAAATCCAATCTAATAAATCTAATCATGACAAACTATATATCGTTGGAAAGGCCTAAGACTCCTAAATAGATATTTTTTTTGTGGCACAAATGATGTAGGAAAAGCAACAGATTAATTTATGACAAGAGTGCACCTCAAAAATCTACTTTATAACAGGAGTTTTGACCTTTGTCTCAAAAAGTCTTTTTCCTCACGCTTTAGAAATCACAAGAAATTATATAGCACTTGAAAACTTAAAATCTCAAAATCCATCCTTTGAAAAGCATTTTAAAATCAGACCTTGCACTATGATGGAAAATGTACATCAAAATCATACCACAAATTTTTTTTCGTTCAGGAATTGCAAAAATTTAAGGCGAGACACTGCAGGTGAATATAGGGTAAAAAAAATGAACTAATAGTTATCATCTTACTTACCCAGTTGATTGATTACATAGATAACTGCAAACATTTTTTGTATTACAAGTTTTCGAAAATGTTCGGTTTAAATATGCAAATGAGGCATTGTTTATTAAAATATGCACTAATTTGCATACATTTCTAGTATAAAAATCTAAACACTGGATGAAGTCAGTTTCAAAATTCTAGTTTTTTTTTTTTTTGGCATATGAGAGTCAAATGTTTTTACAGAGGGAATTTTGGGTATAGAAAATACTTACAACAGACCAAAAACAGTATATTTTTTTTATACAATTTTGGGGGGTAATAAAATGTTGTATATAATCAAGCTAATTATATATGAACAAATCGCTCTGTAAAAACCTTCAGGATATAGACAGGAATAAAAGTGTAAAGTTTGTTGTGTGCAAGTGCTGCTGAAGAGGAGATTTATGGCTCAGTGTAGGAGAAAAAACTCATTTTGAGGAAACGGGCTTTAAAAATATGTATTGTAATTGAAATCTATTGACACAAATAGATAAAGTGCTATAAAAGAAACACTTAAAAGTGTCTTTTGGTTTTCCTTCCACTAGTTTGTAAAAACACTTTATGAAAAACCAAAAAGCCCAAAATCTCAAATTTGTCAGGTGTCTCGCCTTAAGTTTAAAAACTGCATTTTCACGTCTGTGTTCAAAAATGGGAGTGACAATTAAAGGGTTAAATCACTAGTCTGATTTGTGAGGTATTAAATGATAACTCCTCATCTTTTTCACCTGTTCTGGGGTCTTCCCACAGCGCTGAGATCTTGGCCACGTACGGCAGGGATTTCTTGCGGGGTCCGGATCGTAAGAGCACCGTGTCTCGTACCCTGATCACCTCTCCGTCCCGCTCCACTCCTTCATAACACTGACGAAGAACCGTCTCGTCGTCGCCCTGTAAAAGCACATGGGTTACAGGCAGAGCTGGGTAGTAAGTGATCAGATGTAATCTGGATTACAGAATCAGATTCCAAAAATGAAGTACTTAGAGTAATTAGAGTAAGTTACATTTTAAAATACTCCTAATCAGACTACAGTTACTTTTTCATGGATTACATGATTACATATTATTCACAAAATAGCAATAAATTATTCATAATTCATTGATTCCCTCTCATTTCTCTTTTTCATTTTTAAATTTCTTTTCTAAAATAGCCTACTGATTATATACATTCAAAAAGTCCAGTTTAGTGGACATTCACACATAGACTAGTCATTATTCACAGCATTTGACCACTGGATTTACAACATTGCATCAGCTGCTGATGAAAACATTCATTTCTATTTGAATTATCACTCGGTAGTTTTTTTAACCATGTATTATTGTGTCTTTGGAAGGCTTTTGTCTTTCATACTCATTAAAATGCAGCATTATTTCTTATTTACATGCAATGCAGGCATTCTAAACCTTATTCACCAAATATATTTACTTTAAGTGCCCCTGAGATTTTAAGTGAAAAATTTGAATAATTAAGTTTCACATTTGCATGTTCATGGTTTCTTTGATGTTGATTGATGTTCACATGTCATGCAGCTAAATGAAAATATTTCATCTTTTTTAGTAAGTGTTTTATTTTAATTGTTATTTTAAAACCAAGACTGATGAAACACAATGACGGTTCACTCCTATACTTATGAATGAGAGAAACTGCAACACAAAATATGGAGGAATAGCCCCACCTTATAAATGAAAGAGACACATTTCCCATAAAAACCTGAGGCTAGACCAATCAATTCGCATGTGCATTTTCTGGTATAGTCTGAAAAATAAGCCTTTTAAACACTATTTGCGCATAAGAAACTACATTCATGAGGCAATTAATGTAATATTTGTGTTGCTGATTTGCTATATGTAATTTAATTGTGAGTTCAGCGAGCAGTTTGAGATTTCAGGATTCCCCCATTCATTAAGATGGACTTGGTCTTGTATGAGCTGCCCAAAGTGTTGCAAATATGGACAACAAGTAAAGAGACATTCCTTAAAAAGGACTTTATTTTAAAATTATTTTCAATTTTTTTTTATGATTTAATTAATTGTTAGCTTTTCATTAAACCCACAACCCCTCTGCAGTTCCTGTTCGAACCCTAGTTTGGCAAACCTTGATGTAATAAAATGTTTAATGCGCTTCATGTTGTAATTTACAATGAATGGAACATATTTTCTTACTCTTTGCATTTTTTACATCATTATGCTACAAGATAATCCTATTTAAATCAATGTGATAAATGCGTTAAGTCAAAAGTAATCTAAAAGTAATCAGATTAGATTACCTAAAATATCTAACGGATTACATTACTGACTACAATTTTTGTGATGTAATCTGGAATCAGTAACTGATTACAATTTGTAAGTAATCTCCCCAGCTCTGGTTACAGGTGAAACTGACACGAGGTCACCTGCGGATCTGAACAATGATTCACCCGTCCTCTGATCACTCACCGCTATAAACACCTCCTTCTCCGTTGGGACTCCGACCGGACGCCATCCGTTGGTGGCGTGCCGCCGGCTCCCCTTCTTCTGATGTTTGGCACTCGCTGGACTCGTCGTCTGCTGTTTGCGGGACGATCTGCTGTGGCCCATGGTGAGCGAGCCGTTGGATGGCTTGGTGTTTTGGGGGCATTCTTTGCCCACCTTTAGCCGGACTTCTGCCTGCCGGCGGTCGGACAGCGTGGACAGAAGACGCGGGACGCCCGGGGAGGACGGGTTCACTCGGGGCACGCTGGGACATCCGGAGAGCGGCAGAGCCGGGGGAACGAGGAGCGTGCGGCTGTGCTCATCTTCTAAAACAGCGCAATCAAAAATTGAAGCGTTAAAGGAGAAGTTCACTTCCAGAGCAAATATTTACAGAGAATTAATTCAGTCGTAAAGAAATGATGTTTTTTGAGGAAAACTTTTCAGGATTTCTCTCCATATAGTGGACAAAAACTTCCAAAATGTCAAGTCAAATTTATTTGTATATCACTTTTCACGAAACATATCGTTTCAAAGCAGCTTTACAGCAAGTTAAAGTTTGTACAATAATTAAAGTTTGTTAAATTAGAGTTTGTACAATAATTAAAGTTTGTTAAATTAAAGTTTGTACAATAATTAAAGTTTGTTAAATTAAAGTTTGTTAAATTAAAGTTTGTACAATAATTAAAGTTTGTTAAATTAAAGTTTGTACAATAATTAAAGTTTGTTAAATTAAAGTTTGTACAATAATTAAAGTTTGTTAAATTAGAGTTTGTACAATAATTAAAGTTTGTTAAATTAGAGTTTGTACAATAATTAAAGTTTGTTAAATTAGAGTTTGTACAATAATTAAAGTTTGTTAAATTAAAGTTTGTACAATAATTAAAGTTTGTTAAATTAGAGTTTGTATAATTTGTACAATGTTAACTGTAATAAATGCAGTTTTAATGCAGCTTCAAAGGGCTCTAAACAATCCCAGCCAAGGAATAAGAGTCTTATCTAGTGAAACGATCGGTCATTTTCGAAAAAAATCTAAAACAAAAACAATGTCTATACTTTTTTAACCACAAATGCTGGTCTTATCTAGCTCTGCGATGCGCATGCATACTCTGTGTACTCCGGTTCAGTTAGGGTATATCCAAAAACTCCCATCTCAAGTTCTCCTCCAACTTCAAAATTATCCTACATCGCTGATTGACCTTTTTTTGTAAGAGTGTTTGACCTCCTTTGCACGTTCACTTTGTAAACACTGTGTTGGTACTTCTGCAGTGATGTAGGACGATTTTAAAGTTGGAGGAGAAAATTAGATGGGAGTTTTTTGACATACCCTAACTGTCTTGAATCGGAATACACAGAGTTCACGCAGAGCTGGACAAGACAAGCATTTGAGTTTAAAAAGTATATAAATTGTAATGTGTTACCCCCAACACTGATCATTAGTAATGTTAAACTAGCAATATCTCCCTATTAAACATCGTATTGATTTTAAAATCTTGCTAGTTACTTATAAAGCCCTCAATGGTTTAGCTCCTCAGTTCTTGAGGGAGCTCTTATCACATTATAGTCCCTCACGCCCGCTGCGTTCTCAAAACTCTGGCAATCTGATAATACCCAGAATATCAAAATCAACTGCAGGCGGCAGATCATTTTCTTACTTAGCACCGAAACTATGGAACAATCTCCCTAATTCTGTTCGGGAGGCAGACACACTCAGTCAGTTTACATCTAGACTAAAGACTCATCTCTTTAACCTGGCCTACACTTAACACATTTAAATATTTCTAATATTCAAGTCCGCTAAAAGGATTGTTAGGCTGCATTAATGAGGTCAACCGGAACCGGGAACACTTCCCATAACACCTGATGCAGGAAAAATGGCATCTATGCTAATATTGTCTGTCTCCTGCTTATTCCGAGGTCAGATCCAGTCTGAATCCTGAACATTTGGCCACTGCAGTTCCTTGATCCAGTCCATATCCAGATGGTGGGTCAGTACATATAGACCACCTCTACAGGTCTGTATGGAGTATAAACTACTTGTTTATTGGTCAGAGGAGAACTGAGCCTGGTTTCTCCCAAGGTTTTTTTTCTCCATCAGTGTCACAGATGGAGTTTTGGTTCCTTGCCGCTGTCGCCTATGGCTTGCTCAGTTGGGGACAACAACTAAATTGGGGACAAACAATTTATTCATTTGGAACTATTGATTAATTTCCTCAAACTAAAATTGTTTACGGTTTCTTTTTGCATTATTGATCATTTATTTTTCTATTTGATACTGTAAAGTCGCTTTGACAAGTCAAGTCAGCTTTATTTATATAGCGCTTTTTACAATACAAATTGTGTCAAAGCAACTTTACAGTATCAAATGGGAAAGTAATATATCAATAATTCAAAAAGAAACTGTAAACAATTTTAGTTTGAGGAAATTAATCAATAGTTCCAAATTAATAAATTGTTTGTCCCCAATTTAGTTGTTGTCCCCAACTGAGCAAGCCATAGGCGACAGCGGCAAGGAACCAAAACTCCATCTGTGACACTGATGGAGAAAAAAAAACCTTGGGAGAAACCAGGCTCAGTTCTCCTCTGACCAATAAACAAGTAGTTTATACTCCATACAGACCTGTAGAGGGGGTCTATATGTACTGACCCACCATCTGGATACAAACTGGATCAGGAAACTTCAGTGGCCAACTGTTCAGGATTCATACTGGATCTGACCTCGGAATAAGCAGGAGACAGACAATATTAGCATAGATGCCATTTTTCCTGCATCAGGTGTTATGGGAAGTGTTCCCGGTTCTGGTTGACCTCATTAATGCAGCCTAACAATCCTTTAACGGATTTGAATATTAGAAATATTTAAATGTGTTAAGTGTAAGCCAGGTTAAAGAGATGGGTCTTTAGTCTAGATTTAAACTGACTGAGTGTGTCTGCCTCCCGCACAATTTGTATTGTAAAAAGCGCTATATACATAAAGCTGACTTGATCGTGCAACAACACCATTAGAGTCGTCATCATCACCTGTTTTGATTGGATGGCTGCAGTTGGAGCAATTGCCGGAGAATGAGCACGTCCTGCTGGCGACCGGCTGCACGGCGCCGAAGGCGTATCCGCCGACCCGACAGGCTTCGCGGTAGCAGGGCGACCCGACCGACCCGCAGAAGGCCGTGTGCGGGATACCTGAGGAGGCCAGCAGCTTGGACCCGGAGAGGCCGCGCGGACAGAAGGGGCTGTGGGTGCAGGGCAGCGGAGAAGCGCTCAGACTCGCCGTCCCGGGATGAGCGATGTGGACGTAGTAGCTGGAGTAGCACGGGTCGGCGCACAGGCAGGGATGAGCGCTGAGCGTCAGGGCCGGATGCGCCGGAACCAGGCACTCGTGCTTGACGGACGCCACCGGGTGCTCCTCGCCCTCGCCGAGGAAGAGCGCCAGCCGGTGGCAGTACTCCACCGAACCCTCCGGCGGACAGCAGTAGTACGGACTCAGCTCCGCTTCCACCTGCTCCTCCTTCACCAGCTTCACGGGCCGGTATCCCATCATGCTGTATCCCGGTTTAGTCAAGCGGTGACTCTCCGGAGTCCGTTTGGACTCGAAGCTCCTGCTTTTGCACACCTCGCAGGCGCCTTCCGGTTCCGGCTGCGTCCAGCTGCGCTTCTTGGACTTCTGCGCTTTGGGTTTGCTTCCCTTCCCTGATGCGCAGACGGTCTTGCTGTCCGTTTTGACCCTCTGCTTGTTTGTGTTGGTCGAGCTGGTGAGCTTGAGGAGAGCCGCGGCGTTGAGTCCGGCCAAGCGTCTGGGAGCGGGAGCGTACAAACTCGCTTCAGCCTCGGGCTTATCCTTCTTCATCCGCTTGGGGTTTTGGCACGTCTCGGACTTATCGGCTCTTTTCGAGCAGGTCTTTGTTCGTTCGTTAGCGTCGGCTTGTTTCTTCATGAGTTTGGCACCTTGCGGTCCGTCGGTTTTCTCCAGCAGCAGACTGTTGAGCGCCTCGGCGTTGAGCGAGGCCAGTCTGCGCTTTCGCGGCTCCTGAGCTGAAGGTTTATCGGTGGCCTCTGGTTTGGTTTCTGCTTTCTTGCAGGGTTTTGGTGTCTTTTTGTGCCCTGAAACTCTGTTGGGATCCGCCTCACACATCTTGGTCTCGTCATCGAGGCGAGTGAGCAGAACGTGACAACTCAAGGCCTCGCTGTCAGAAGGGACGCCCCTTCCTCGTAACGGGTAGAGCTTCCGATGGCGTTCGCTCACCGCGTCTGACTTTCCTTTCTTGGTCTTAGTTGCATCCATTTTCATCCAATGTTTTGCCAAACCGCTGGTCTTGACTTTCTTCGCCATGTCTTTCTTGGCCTTGCCTTCTCGGAATGAATGCGCAGGCCAGGCTCCGCCCACAGTGTCACCATGTGACCAGCGCTCTACGTGGTCCCGCCCCTCGCCATGATACTGGCTGAGGGAAGCTTTTCGCCGAGCGTGGGTCATCACATGCTTCCTGAGAAGACCTGCGAGATAAACAGGACCTCAAATTACTATAACCCTCATAAACAAAAGAGGAATCACTGCTTTTGGTAAAAACAGGGTTTAAGGATAACACAAGCTTGCTGCACGTCTTATAAAACGTTAAAAAATGTGGGAGAAGTGCAGACATATGGATAAATTTGACGACGCAAGACAGAACTCAATTCGGTCTTGTTTTCTGAGCGCAGACACTGAAGCAAACACACAGAAAACACACCTCACACTCTTTAGCGTTGCATGAACTGAGAAATGCTCACAAAATGATCTTGAATTGTCCGTTTTGATGAGTATTCACATAAACGCAGACGATTATGTCTGAAATGAACGTAAACAGTAGAGAGAAAGTGTATCAGTGCATTGCATCCATTGCATTGGGTTTTAAAGGGACAGCAGCCGCATTTAGTGTCTATTGTCCGAGTCACTGATGTTCATCAAGCAACAAAAGAAAGACAGAAAACCACTCACTGCTCTTGACTGAATCACTTACACAGCCCTAAAGATGAATCTAAATTCATTAATAGACATAAATGTTTGAAAGAATGAAGAATATGGCAAACAAGTGACTATAAAGAATGCATCATTAGCTCATATAACCATTGAGATTACATTCAGAAGAAGACCATGTTCTTTATGTGAAGTGGTTTTATTTAATTTTAATATTAAGGCATGTTGTGTATCACCGCAGTTAAATCATGATTAAACCTTAATATCAAACCTATAGAATGAGTTTGGAAATTTTAGATAAATTCTTAATAAATGCATTGCACTGTAACTAAAGCCATTAGATTTTAGCCGACTACATTTACTGTAGATTTAGTCGACTAAAATCGTATGATATTTAATCGACTAAAACTAAAAACAATTCAGATGACTAAAATATGACTAAAACTAAATTAAAATTTGCTGTCAAAATTAACACTGCGTGGAAAGAACATTTAAGGAATAAATTGAATAAGGTCTCCATTCTGTAAACATTTTACTGTACCTTCTAATCAAACTGCTGTTCTTCACTTATCTAAAAACCCTAAACCAAAATACACTGGAGATGCAAAATGAAGATATGACTTTTTGTTCTCTGAGAAATACATCAAATATATAATATATAAGTGAGTTTATGATTAAAAGATGATAAATATCTGCCAACGAGCTCTGAAATATTAATAAAAAAATTAATATTCAATACATTTCTCAGAAAACAAGGCTATATCTTCATTTTGCATCTCCTGTAAGTGTGTCTTGATTTAAGGATTTTAGATATTTGTACTGGAAAACAAGATGAAGAGTTGATAAGAGATTACTATTTTGCAGTGCACGATGAATTGAATTTAAGGCTTTCTGTTTGGATTTAAGACCTTTTTAAATTGTTTTCAGTAGACAATATGTATAATAAATCTTGACATTATCTTACTGCAGCTATCTGTGCTGTAATAACGTCACACAGATCTAACACTTAAAGAACAGTTCACCCTGAAAAAACATGTAAATTCTGTCATCGTACATAGACTTTGATGGCATTCCAAACTTGTTTACTAGTATTTTCCCAGTGGAAACACAAAATGAGAAACTGTGAAATTGAAAAGCACAGACACTATTGGAAGAGATCTGATCTGAGCTGGACAATGACGTCACTGACTGACTTCAACTGTTTACTTTCATTCTCTTTTCAGAGCTGCTTGACTAGACTAGACTGGTTTGTGGTGATTGTTGTCACGCTGCCCTGCATGTAAACACTTCACGCATGCAGGTAGATCTTGAAATCATGGGTCAGAGCTTCAGCAGAAGGAAAGATCACCAGTGAAAACTGAATTTCTGTCGCCATATTAAAAATAATAAGACTTCAGAAGACTTGGGATATACCATGCATTTAAGTCCTCCTGTGATCATTTGTATTTGCTGTACAACTTGGGAAGTCATAAATAGTGTCAGGTGCGTTCAAGTCATTCTGGTCAGAGCAAGATGGCAACACACCATTAATACCCTACAAAAATCTGCTATATTTTTAAACTCTACTTTTACTAAATGTGCACTTGTTTTTCTATATTTTTATTCAGTTTATGAAGGTTCTGGAAATCAAGCTGTTTCACACTCTACTGTAACTGTACAATAAAATTTTGCACATGCAACTAACGTTAGTTTAATTGTGACCCTGGAGCACGAAGTCAGTCTTAAGTAGCACGGGTATATTTGTATAAATAGGCAAACACACTGCAAAAAATGCTTTTCTAGCTTCGATTTTTTTGCCAAAAGATCTAAAAATTCTTAAATCAAGAATTATTTTCTAGGCAAGTACATGTTAATGTCTTGTTTTCAGAAAAAAGAAGTTAAAATTAAGTGAGTTTTTGCTTAAAACAAGCAAAATAATCTGCCGATGGGGTAAGCAAAATAATCTAGGTCTTCTGCTTGAAATAAGATTATTTTGTTTACCCCATTGGCGGATTATTTTGCTTGTTTCAAGCAAAACCTCACTTAATTTGGACATCTTTTTTCTGAAAACAAGACAATAATTTTTACTTGTCTAGAAAATATATCTTGATTTAAGAATTTTTTGATATTTTATCTAGAAACAAGACAAAAAAATCTTAGCTAGAAAAGCATTTTTTGCAGTGCATGCATTGTATGGGTCAAAATTTATGCCAAAAATCATTAAGGTATTAAGCAAAGATCATGTTCTATGAAGACATTTTGAAAATTTCCTACCATATATATACCAAAACTTAATTTTTGCTTAGCAAAATGCATTGCCAAGAACAACTTTAAAGACGATTTTCTCAGTTTTTTCTTTTCTTTCATTTTTCGATATGGTCTTACTGTAAACATTTTACTGTACCTTCTAATCAAACTGCTGTTCTTCACATATCTAAACATCCTTAAATCAAAATACACTGGAGATTTACTGGAGATGCAAAATGAAGATATGATGTTGTGTTCTCTGAGAAATACATAAAAAAATATATAATATAAAAGTGAGTTTATGATTAAAAGAAGATAAATATGATGGGCTCTGAAATATTAATAAAAAAAACTTAATATTCAATACATTTCTTAGAAAATAAGACTATATCTCATTTTGCATCTCCTGTAAATGCATCTTGATGTAAGGATGTTTAGATATTTGTACTGGAAAACAAGATTAATATTTTATAAGAGACTAATATTTTGCAGTGCACAATGTCATGAATTTAAGACTTTCTCTAAATCATTAGGATATTAAGTAAAGATCATTTTCTAAGAAGACATTTTGAAAATTTCCCACCATAAATATACCAAAACTTACTTTTTGCTTAGTAAAATGCATTGCTAAGAACTTCATTTGGACAACTTTAAAGGCGATTTTCTCAGTATTTAGAATTTGTTGTTGTTGTTGTTGTTGTTGTTGTATCTCAGCCAAACTGTCAAAGGAAACCATACATCAACGGAAACCTTATTTATTCAGCTTTCAGATGATGTAAAAATCTCAATTAAAAAAAACAATCCTTAAGACGGGTTTTGTGCTCCAGGGTCACAAATAATTTCATTCAGTAGAACAAATTTACTGTCAATACAGACTTTTCATTGACCATGCTTTCTTACTGACACACTCTTAATTTGGAAACTCATTTCAGTTCAATTCAGGTTATTACTATAGTGCTTTTCACAATACATATGGTTTCAAAATGAGCTTTATACAAAATGTATGATTCTACAATACTCTTGAAAAAAAGAAAGAAACACAAAGCTAAGAAATAAGAAAGCTTAAAGAAAGTTCAAAGTTTCCACACTCATGTGAATTCATGTGTTTAACTAACGACGTGACTTGAACACATAAATAGATGTGAGCGTCTGAGACAGTGTTCAAAACAGCACATGTGTGTTTGCAGAGTCAATAATCACAGATGCTGAATTTGGAAGCAAACACTAGTATACTACCAGTGCTGGGGAAAATTACTATTAAAAGTAATGCATTACAATATTGTGTTACTCCCTAAAAAAGTCACTAATTACGTTACTTAGTTACTTTTTATGGAAAGTAATGCGTTACAATATTGAGTTACTCCCTAAAAAAGTCACTAATTACGTTACTTAGTTACTTTTTATGGAAAGTAATGCGTTATGTTACTTTTGTGTTACTTTTTAAATCTGGGCAGGGCTTGCTTGCTTTTTAATATAAAAACGTTCGATTCTTAGCAAATGTAAAAGCCCTTTCACACCAAAATGAAATGAAGTGAATAAGGCTAAGGCTAAAGGAAAAGAAGTTCAACACTCTTCAGCAATGAGACAAAAAAACACAAATGTTAGTTCATCTAAAGTAAGTTTTGCTTATTAGTACACTGGAAAAATGCTTTTCTTACTTAGATTTGTCGTCTTGTTTCCAGCCAAAATATCTACAAATTCTTAAATCAAGAAGGATTTTCTAGACAAGTAAAATTATTCTCTTGTTTTTTCTGAAAACAAGTCAAAATGAAGTGTGTTTTTGCATGAAACAAGAAAATAATCTCCCAATGGGGAAAGCAAAATACTCTTGTTTTCTGTTTGAAATATAAAAAAAACATTTCTAACCCCACTGGCATACTATTTAGCTTGTTCTAAGCAAAAACTCACTTAATTTTGACTTGTTTTTTTCTGAAAACAAGAAAATAATTATTTACTTGTCTAGAAATCATTCCTGATTTAAGAATGTTTTGATATTTTGGCTGTAAACAAGACAAAAAATGTAAGTAAGAACAGTATTTTTGCAGTGTACGGTTGAATTGGATCAAAGGTCAGCAGCAAAGTCATTGGTTAATAAAATGGGATTAAATACATAAAGGAAACAAAAAGTAACTCAGATATTTTCTTGGAAATGAAAAAGTAATGCACTACTTTACTAGTTACTTGAAAAAAGTAATATTATTACGTAACTTGCGTTACCCCCAACACTGTATACTACTTTTCTCAGAATACAGCAAGAATCCCTACTGAAAAAACAGCATATGCTAGTATGCTGGTTTTTGCTGGTTTAAGCCTTTCGTTAGCTGGTTTTTGCTGGTTTATGCTGGTGCAGGGCCAGCACATGACCAGCTTAAAAGAGCATACCAGCATCAAAACATACCTAACCAACATATGCTGTTTTTTCCATCGGGGATATGAATTCTTGTAGACGTCTTAAAGCATTAAACAACAAAACAAAAGTGCGAACCCTGCAACTCGAGTAGCAGGGTTCGAACTTACAGATCTTCAACCTGCAGAAGCACTCAGATGTGCTCAGAAACATAAAGAAATGCTGAGCAGATACAAAGTCCACGTCTGTGCTATCCGCGCACGTGAGGGCATTTAAAGTTCGACGCAAGCCTGCCGTGAGTTGTTACGGTCGTGACGTCACGCCGCGTATTAGTTCGCGACGTTGTCGCGGTGTTTGTTGTTTATTAGAACACGAGAGGCCGTTGTGCGCTGGCCTGACGTCATCCCACAGCAGAAATAACGCCCTTCATCAACAACAACAACAACACAAACAACATCGCTGGCATTAAAACACGAGCTCCGCTGCGCGCTACTAACTTATGGCTCGCGTCATCGCGACGCAATTAAAGCGCCCTTGATTTGCGTGCGAAGATCAAACGCGTCCGCGCAGTGCGGAGCGCGCGATTAAACGCGATAGACGCGCGGGCCCGCGGCGCTGCGTGTTTATTCCCGTGCTGTGCACCAACACTCACCAGTAAACGCACGGAGCGTCGAGGTTCCGCGAGGCGTTTGTTCGGATCTGCTCGTCTGCTGCTGCTGCTGCTGCTGTTTCTCTTCCTGCTTCTGCGCTGAACTTCATGCGAACCAATAACACACACACATGCTGATCCTCCTCATCCAATCAGGAAACCACGCTCATCGCCAATAGAATATCCATCATTTCGGCATCAAAGTGTCAATTATTGGCAGCATGATCTCGCGTTATGACACGATAATAACATCCGTGA
Organism: Cirrhinus molitorella; assembly: GCA_033026305.1. NCBI lineage: Eukaryota > Metazoa > Chordata > Actinopteri > Cypriniformes > Cyprinidae > Cirrhinus > Cirrhinus molitorella. Next base: position 37,450,214 of record CM065133.1, read on the forward strand.
CGTGCAGCACATATAGTGTGTGAACACCAGTGCTGGGGAAAGTTACTTTTAAAAGTAATGCGTTACAATATAGCGTTACTCCCTACAAAAGGAACTAATTATGTTACTTTTTATGGAAAGTAATGCGTTACGTTACTTTTGCGTTACTTCTTAAATCTGGGCAGGGCTTGCTTGTTTTTAATATAAAAAGGTTAGAGTCTTAGCAAATGTAAAAGTCCTTTCACACCAAAATGAAATGAAGTGAATAAGCCTAAGGATAAAGGAAAATTAAATTGACGTCTGTACAGTAGAACTGTAGGAAAAAAATTCAAGTTCAACAAATAAAGCACAAATGTTAGTTAATCTAAAGTAAATTTTGCTTATTAGTACACTGCAAAAAAAGTTTTCTTACTTAGATTTTTTGTCTGGTTTCCAGCCAGAATATCTAAAAATTCTTAAATCAAGAAGTAAATAATTAGTAAATTATTTTCAGAAAAAAAAGTCAAAATTAAGTGTGTTTTTGCTTGAAACAAGCAAAACAATCTCCCAATGGGGTAAGCTAAATAATCTTGTTTTCTGTTTGAAATAAGATTTTTTTGTACCCCATTGGCAGATTATTTTGCTTGTTTGAAGCAAATACTCACTTTTTTTCTGAAAATAAGAAAATAGTTATTTACTTGTCTAGCAAATCCTTCTTGATTTTAGAATATTTTTTACATTTTGATTGGAAACAAGACAAAAAATGTAAGTAAGAACAGTATTTTTGCAGTGTACGGTTGAATTGGATCCAAGGTCAGCAGCAAAGTCATTGGTTAATAAAATGGGATTAAATACATAAAGGAAACAAAAAGTAACTCAGATATATTATTGAAAATTAAAAAAGAAAAAGTAATGTGTTACTTTACTAGTTACTTGAAAAAAGTAATATTATTACGTAACTTGCGTTACTTGTAATGCGTTACCCACAACACTGGTGAACACCCCAAAACACACTTATCATTGATCTGTCTCAAGTATTCAGGCACTTAGTAGAAAAGTTGAACATGTTGCTGCTTCCCATATGTAAATGTAATTTATTACATATATTGTCCTGTATCATATAGTAATATTGGCATATATTTACCTGTAAGGCCATATATAATTCAACAGACAATCGATTTATTAATTTGGAACTATTGATTAAGTTCCTCTAACTAAAATTGGTTTCTTTTTGCATTATTTGATACTGTAAAGTTGCTTTGACACAATTGGTATTGTAAAAAGCGCTATATAAATAAAGCTGACTCGACTTGGCTATAATTTTCACGCATGTTCATAATGTAGGTAGATGTTTATATTATATAAAATCATTATAAGAAAAATGTTATATGTTAGTAATATCTATATGTGAACCTGGACCACAAAACCAGTCATAAGGGTATTTTTTTTTTTTATATAAAGAAAGAAGAATAAAGAAATCTTAGAATAATAAATCATATTTAAAAAAATAAACTGAAACCGCCAGTAGGTGGCAGTAAGTCAAAATCTTTGAGACTGAATAATTCATGAAATCAATTCAAAAGCGCAGTTTCATTCACTCAGCTCTGGCTTTGTTTCAAACTGTTTTAGTTGACGATATAGAGCACAATGCGACAACAGTGTTCCTAAAATGTAAGTCACTTAATATTAACTTTTGTATAAAACCAAAATGTATAAAAACGTATAAATTCAATTTCACATTTGCAAACTTCCTTTATAATCATTAAAATAAACTGTCTAAAAAGCCTTAGTTCATCGTGATCTCAAAAACTTGCATTTTAATGAATAAAGCTCTCTACACTGCACACTCAATCTATTATTTACATCGTCTCTACACTTTGTTATAATGAATGGCAAAAACTACAGACTTTCTGTGAAACAAAAACTTTCACAATGTGTGCTGTGAGGAGCATAGACACAAATATCCAATTTTTCGCTCGTATTTCACTGTATGCAGAACTGGGATTACTTTCATAGTCTTTTGTTTAAAAAGTTGTTCAAATGAAGAAAATTAAGTTGATATATTTACAAAATATCATCATGGAACATGATCTATACTTAATATCCTAACAATTTTTTAAATAAAAGAAAAATCAATACTTTTGACCCATATAATGTATTGTTGGCTATTGCTACAAATATACCTGTGCTACTAAAGACTGGCTTTGTGCTCCAGGGTCACATACTGATTTTTTAATATGACATTATGTACCAACAACATACGTTTATATATGCAAAACGTGGTTTAATAACATTGAATGTTACAGGGACTGATTATTGCAAATCCCACTGTGTGGGTTTTTATTTTTTTGGGCTAAGGTTTGCATATGATGGTGTGTTCTTAATTACAGCTTTCCTAAAATGATGTCCTATTCATAAAATAAGAAATATCCCAATATATCACCTTGCTTAAAACCTGTTAAATGGTTAACGGTAAAACACTGTAAAAATGTTTTAAAATGTGATGTTTTCTTGTTGAAATAAGTTTTTTCTTTGCATGTTTGTACATTAGGGTTGTATGCAACATTTAATGTTGCTAAATGAATTTATTGCATTTTTCAGTTTATTTCAGTTTCATGTGTGTTACCATGATGGTGTGTAAGGTTTGTGTGAATGACGCTGTGCACCTTCTATATATGTTCATATTTAAAAGCTGCTTGTGATGGGCTTTAGTTTATCATGTGACTTTCTCATCACCACCTGCTTTTGGTGGTTATCAGTGAATTACAAAGGTATGAAAAAGATTTCAGTTCTTCAACAGATTGGTACATTACAGTTATATCAGTTATTTTAAAATTATTTTACATTTAAATTAAATTACGATATTTACTTGTAAATTTAACTGAAAACCATCAACTGTAAAACGTTGTTACCGTATTGTTTACGGTAAAATTCTGGTAACCACAGCTGCCAGTTTTTTACCGTAAATTTTACAGATTTTTTTTTTTACAGTCTACGCATCGTATCGCCAGATTCTTGGCAAATCACAGCCCTATTGTTTAAAGTTATGTGGTCTTTATTAATGCACAAAAACGCATTTTACCATTTGCAAAATGATTAAATGTTCATATAGCCAAGAAGAATGTTTCTAAAACCTTTAAAAATTATGGGAGAGTTACCAAAGCCTTCTTAAAGCGTATTTTTGCACATTATCTTATAACATTGAGGCACAATTTTCTGTAAAGCGTCTTTTTTTACACAAAATAGATGATGACGTTTCATAAAAACAACAAGAGCCCTGTGTTCCTTAAGAACAGATACAGCAGCCTGATGAAGTGCCTCTTCCTAACGGTGTTTGGTTTGGTTGTGTAAGTGGCTCAGATGATTTAGATGTGTCATATGTAGATTGTTTAAGGTCACACTCAACCACAGCAGTCACACACACTTCTCCAGATATGACTGTTAGAACAGAAAATCAACGCTCACACAAACATGCTCACTTTCACATTCAGTCAGAAAGAAAATCTGCACTTATCAACCTTGGGATTTTGAGAACCAAAAACGTCAAAACGTGTTTACATATGACCAACATTAACACAGCATTCAGAGCTAGAACAGAAAGAAAAACGCTTGACTGAAAGGCTCTGAGGATTGTTTAGTGCTCAAAAGAACAATGGAACATGGATAATGCTTGAGTTTTGCGCTATTTAAAAGCCTAAATCCAAATCTTGCTTCAGTTTAAATTGAAATGAAATTAAAATTATAAATTAACATTAGTCCAAAAGTATTAAGACATTTTAGACACTTCAAACTAGCTCTAAAAACAAAGCTTCCACAAAGCTTTCTTTTTGCGACTCCTGTTATTAAGTAGATTTTTGTCATAAATTAATCCATTACTTTTCCTAAGTAAATTGTAACACAAAACATGGTAAAATATCCATTTAGGAGTCTTTCCAACGATATATAGTTTGTCATGATTACATTAGGGTTTATTTGTAAAATGGTGAAGTACACTGCAATTTTCATATAGTACACTGCTTTTCTAGACAACTAAAAAATGTTTGTCTTGTTTTAAGTAAAAAGAAGTCAAAATTAAGTTGTTTTTTGCTTAAAACAAGCAAAATCTGCCAATTGTGTCAGCAAAATTATCTTATTTCAAGCAGAAAACTAGATTATTTTGTTTACCCCATTGGCAGATTATTTGCTTGTTTCAAGCCTAATTTTAACTTATTTTTTCTGAAAACAATAATTTTTACTCGTCTAGAAAATCCTTCTTGATTTAAGAATTTTTAGATATTTTGGCTGAACACAAGACAAAAAAAATCTAAGAAAGAAAAGCATTCTTTGCAGTGTAAACTTCTGCAAAAAGGGAGACAATTAAGGGGTTAAACCCTTTTTCATCTTTGACTCACATAAACATAATATAAGTATAACTGAATATAAAAATAATATGAAACGTCATAACTACACTGTAAAAAAATCTGTAAAATGTGAAAAATGACCAATATTAACACAGCATTCAGCGCTAGAACAGAAAGAAAAACTCTTGACCGAAAGGCTCTGAGGATTGTTTAGTGCTCAAATAAAGGAATAAAGGAACATGGATAATGCTTGAGTTTTGCGATATTTAAAAGCCTAAATCCAAATCCTGCTTCAGTTTAAATTGAGATATAAATTATAAATTATCATCAGTCCAGAAGTTCTGAGACATTTTAGTCTCACTTCAAACTAGCTGTAAAAACAAAGCTTTCTTTTTGTGACTCCGTTATTAAGTCGATTTTTGAGGTGCACTCTTGTCATAAATTTATCTATTACTTTTCCTAAATAATTCGTAACACAAAACATGGTAAAATATCCATTTAGGAGTCTTAGACCTTTCCAACGATATATAGTTTGTCATGATTACATTAGGGTTTATTTGTAAAATGGTGAAGTACACTGCAATTTACATATAGTACACTGCTTTTCTAGACAATTAAAAAATGTTTGTCTTGTTTTCAGTAAAAAGAAGTCAAAATTAAGTTGTTTTTAGCTTAAAACAAGCAAAATCTGCCAATTGTGTCAGCAAAATTATCTTATTTCAAGCAAAAACTCGCCTAATTTTAATTTATTTTTTCTGAAAACAATAATTTTTACTCGTCTAGAAAATCCTTCTTGACTTCAGAATTTTTAGATATTTTGGCTGAACACAAGACAAAAAATCTAAGTAAGAAAAGCATTTTTTGCAGTGTACTTCACCATTTAACAAATAAACCCTAGTGTAATCATGAAATTTGAAGTTAAATCAACTTAAAAGTACACGTCACTTTAATTATTTTTATTGTAGTTGAAATGACTTGTAGTTTTAAGTTGATTTAACTGCAAATTTTAAGGCAGCTGCTAAACTTACGTTTTTAAGCTGAAACTGGCGAAAACTTTTTACGGTGTAGAAGAACCATTTTTGGATCCCAAAGAACATACTCATCCTCACGTTGCTCCAAAACAGGGAAACACAGGCGCTCATTCAGATCAGGGTGGGTGTGAAACACGAAGATCCTCTAAACAGGAATAAAAACACGTTAACAAATGTTCTGATTCAATACATTTACATTTAGACATTTAGCAGATGTTTTTATCCAAAAGCGACTTACAAAGGAGAACAATGGAAGCAATCGAAATCAACAAAAGAGCAACAAAACATGCAAGTGCTATGACATGTCTCATTTAGCCTTTTTGTTAATTGTAAAGAGAGGAACTAATGTTATAATACAATATATACATAATGGACTCAAATTATGTTACTACAATAGTGGTAGTGCATTAGAATGGTTTAAATCGTACTTATCTGACCGCCATCATTTTGTGGCAGTAAATGAAGAGGTATCGTATCGATCGCAAGTCCAGTATGGAGTACCTCAAGGCTCAGTACTAGGACCATTACTTTTTACGCTTTACATGTTACCCTTAGGAGATATCATCAGGAAACATGGGGTTAGCTTTCACTGTTACACTGATGATACTCAGCTCTATATTTCTTCAAGGCCTGGCGAAACATTCACTGTAAGAAACAACCTATAGAATCTACTCAATAAATTAGAGTAAAAGAGGTAAGAATTTGCACTCACTTTGTTTGGGTAGATTCTATCCTATATATTTGAGTAACGATTACCTAAGAAATCAACATTTTTAAGCAACCGTTATAGTGGTCAGAGATTGCATTAGTTGGGATCTTGACCCTTATGTCTTTAATATTAGATTTTGTTTGGTTGCTGTATCTGTGTTAAAACAGACAGACAAACCAAGAGCAGCAGTCATCAGGTGATCATGATTATGTTTTATCATAATTGTTATTTCACCTGGAGTCTCTAATCTCTGAGTTATTTTTCCTTTACTGACTTGTAAAACAACAGCAATAGCAATATTTTCTATACATTTTGGAAAGATTTCTTTCTGCTTTTTTTTTTTTTCTAAAGAAGCATATAGTTTAGGCACACACAGACATCAAGAACCAGCATGTGAATCACAACAACGGTGAGCATCAAATAAACATGTGGCAGCCAATCAAAACTCATCAATTGTTCCCATCATGCATTGCCACATGAATAAATTATGAGCTGAATTGTCTTTCTATCTGTTTTTCTGAATAAACTGTTTGTCACCATTGTTGAGATTCATTTTGCTGGTCCTTGATGTCTGTGTGTGTCTATACAAAATGCTTTTTTTTTTTTTTAAATCAGAGCTGCTCGAAAAAAATCTTTCCAAAATGTAAAGAAATTTCAGAATCTATTGTTGTTGGTTTACAAGGCTGATATAGTCAGTAAAGGAAAAATAACTCAGAGATTAGACTCTAGGTGAAATAACGATCATGATAAAACTTAATCACGATCACCTGATGACTGCTGCTCTTGGCTTGTCTGGCTGTTTTACAGCAGCCAAACAAAATCTAATATTAAAGATATAAGGGTCAAGATCCCAACTAATGCAATCACTGACCACTATAGCGGTTGCTTAAAAATGTCATAGCACATAGTTTGTCATAGCTGTTAAAATTAGGTAATCTTTACTCAAATATATAGGATAGAATCTACCCAAACAAAGTGAGTGCAAATTCTTACCTCTTTTACTCTAATTTATTGGGTAGATTCTATAGGTTGTTTTTTACAGTGTTGTTGAAAAACTAATGGAATTCATAGTTGATATTAAAAACTGGATGACAAGTAATTTCTTGTTGCTAAATTCTGAAAAAACAGAGGTGTTCATTATTGGGCCAAAAACCTCAGCAAGTAATAACTTAAAACACAGTCTAATACTTGATGGCTGCTCTGTAAATTCATCATCATCAGTTAGGAACCTAGGTGTGTTATTTGATAGCAATCTTTCCTTCGAAAAACACATTTCTAGCATTTGCAAAACAGCATTTTTCCATCTTAAAAACATAGCAAAATTACGACCTATGCTCTCAAAGTCAAATGCAGAAATATTAATTCATGCCTTCATGACCTCCACTGCACTGGCTTCCTATTAAACATCGTATTGATCTTAAAATCTTGCTAGTTACTTATAAAGCCCTCAATGGTTTAGCTCCTCAGTTCTTGAGGGAGCTCTTATCACATTATAGTCCTTCACGCCCGCTGCGTTCTCAAAACTCTGGCAATCTGATAATACCCAGAATATCAAAATCAACTGCAGGCGGCAGATCATTTTCTTACTTAGCACCGAAACTATGGAACAATCTCCCTAATTCTGTTCGGGAGGCAGACACACTCAGTCAGTTTAAATCTAGACTAAGGACCCATCTCTTTAATCTGGCTTACACTTAACACATTTAAATATTTCTAATATTCAAGTCCGTTAAAGGATTGTTAGGCTGCATTAATTAGGTCAGCCGGAACCGGGAACACTTCCCATAACACCTGATGCAGGAAAAATGGCATCTATGCTAATATTGTCTGTCTCCTGCTTATTCCGAGGTCAGATCCAGTCTGAATCCTGAACAGTTGGTCACTGCAGTTCCTTGATCCAGTTCATATCCAGATGGTGGGTCAGTACATATAGACCACCTCTACAGGTCTGTATGGGAGTATAAACTACTTGTTTATTGGTCAGAGGAGAACTGAGCCTGGTTTCTCCCAAGGTTTTTTTTCTCCATCAGTGTCACAGATGGAGTTTTGGTTCCTTGCCGCTGTCGCCTATGGCTTGCTCAGTTGGGGACAACAACAATTTATTAATTTGGAACTATTGATTAATTTCCTCAAACTAAAATTGTTTAAAGTTTCTTTTTGAATTATTGATATATTACTTTCCCATTTGATACTGTAAAGTTGCTTTGACACAATTTGTATTGTAAAAAGCGCTATATAAATAAAGCTGACTTGACCTGACATAATATATATAATACATACAATATGAAGCATTTGACAGACACAAGGGCAAGTAAATGATGAGATAGGTTTAATTTTGGTTGATTTATTCTTTAATCGAGCCTTTGAAATATATGAGAGTGATAATGAAACTCCTTACGGGAGTAAGCGATGACTGTCAGCATTTACAGCACAACACCTCATTATCCATGACAGAAACCAGTGTCTATTATCATTCTACAGAGAGAAATCAGAACAAAAAATTATATCACACAATAACTCAGATTTTTTGCAATGTGACAATTTTAAGCTGTATAAATAAACATGAATACATCACAAATGTAAAATGTCAATTAACAATGAAGAATAGTACATTTCTGAATGAATCTCATTTACACTCAAAAAAAGGTAACATATCAATAATGTGGATTTATTCAAATCTATTCTATTATTTGGCATCTCTGAATCAACCTAAAGGCATTCGTCAGGTCAAATTGCTCTTTAAGGTGACAATTGCAGATGACCACATACGTTTTACAGTGTAAATCAAGGATCTGGATCATATTAATTGGCTTGATGGGATGGTAACAGGTCATTAAATAATATGCTGAATGAGAAGGAAACTGAAAAGGAAAACAATGACATTCAACAGCAACACGAGATTTTTAAATTCCTCATTAAATACAGTACTTTACATGTTTATATGTACAGACATATTTTACTAAAACCATAAAAGCATATTTTCACTACTAAAATGACATCATTTTAAATTTTATTTTAGTTAGTTCACAAACCAACATATAGTTTTAACTCATTACCTTAATGCACTACAATAACTAAAACTAAAATAAAAACATTACAAAATATTAACAAAAACTATAATAGTATTTTAATAAGACTAAAATTTATTATTTAAATTGGAGAATTTCAATTTGCATATTTTATATTCAACTAAATGTTAAAGATTTTATTTTTCTAGGACATCAAAACATTAGTGCATTGAATTGCAGCTTTATTATAAACTTTCTTGTAGTTCTTTTATTTAAAAGTCACAACTGTCAACAAAAAAACTAAATGATACATGGGTCAAACCCTGTTAAAAAAAAACAATCCGTAGAGTCAACATAAAATGTTAAGTTCAGTCAACTCAAAGTAGTTTAGTCAACTTGAAATGTTAAGCTGATTCAACTTAAACATTTAAGGCAGCCAGGTAACAAACTATTTTAAGTTGATTAAAAAAAAAAAGCAAATTGTGTGTTTTATTTTTTACAGTGAAGACATTAAGATGTCCACGTGAAATTACATTTAAAAAAAGTGTTTTTAATGTCCATAGGAAGCACATCAAATGTAAGTAGAGTGTTTACTTAAGGTTTTGGAGAATAAAATGTCAAAATTTGGTTGAAATAATGTTACATTGTCATTCAGTGTAACACAATATTTATGTAAAAATTCAAACAACATGCTTATTCTGACATGTACATATTAAAATATATAAAGGGAAGATAAGAAAGGGAAGAATAAGGGAGCATATTAAATTTTATTGTGCGTTACATAAGTAAAAAAAATCTTACTGACAAATGTGCAAAAACCTAGGATAGTGTCAAATTTTAACTAATTACCATTTGGGGTGAAAGTAATTAATCTTTTAATGTGTCAAAAATTTATTTTTGTTGTAAATATGCCTGACAAGACTGAATGACATTTCAGTGGGTGTCTTCTGTAAATTAGGGGAAAATGTGTGATATTTATTATTTGCTCAGGAAAACCAAAACAAAAATGCAATGAAATTAAACAGAAAACTTTTTAATATTTTCTTGGAAAAACAACAGCAATATAAAGCAGTATTACACTAATAGTTTTTATGCTTAAACCCTTTAACTGTCACACCCATTTTTGAACACAGATGTGAAAATGCAGTATTCAAACTTTAATTTTTTATAATTCATGAACAAAAACATTTTGTAATATGACCTTGATGTGTATTCTCCATGGTAATGCAATGTCTGATTTTAAAATGGCTTTCAAAGGATGAGTTTTGAGATTTTAAGTTTTCAAGTGATATATAATTTTTTTTGAGGTGCACTCGTCATAAATTAATCTATTACTTTTCCTAAATAATTCGTAACACAAAACATGGTAAAATATCCATTTGGAGTCTTAGACCTTTCCAACAATATATAGTTTGTCATGATTACATTAGGGTTTATTTGTAAAATAGTGAAGTACGCTGCAAAAAATGCTTTTCTTACTTAGATTTTTCGTCTTGTTTCCAGCCAAATTATCTTATAATTCCTAAATCAAGAAGGATTTTCTAGACAAGTAAAAATGATTGTCATGTTTTCAGTAAAAAGAAGTCAAAAACAAGCAAAACAATCTGCCAATTGTGTCAGCAAAATAATCTTCTTCTCAGAAGAAGATTGTCATCTGTCACTAAAAGACTTTCAAAAAGAAACCATAAGAAATTATATAGCACTTGAACACATAAAATCTCAAAATTCATTCTTTGAAACCCTTTCTAAAATTTAGACATTGCACTATGATGGAAAATGTACATCAAAATCATATCACAAAATGTTTTTGTTCATGAAATATAAAAAATTAAGTTCAAATACTGCATTTTCATGTCTATGTTTAAAAATGGGAGTGACAGTTAAAGGGTTAACTTATATAGAAGATGCACAGTGTCATTCACACAAACACTAAACAACATCATGATAACACACATTAAAATGAATTAATGCAATAAACATTCATTTAACAACATTAGATGTAGCATACAACCCTAATGTACAAACCTGCTAAGAAAAAAAACTACGAAAAAAAAGTGTTATTTCAACAAAAAAACATCACATTTTAAAAAAACGTAACAGGGAATTCTGGGAATGTCCATTTACATTACAGTCTTTTACCGTTAAACATTTAACAGGTTTTTAATGTAGCATTTTTACAGCTTTTCACAGTTAAGGGAAGACACTGCAGGCAAAAATGCAGTTTTCTCATGCACCTCTTAAATTGAGGTTTTGGACTTTTTGGTTTTTCATAAAGTGTGTTTTCAGACTAATGTAAGGAAAACATCCTAAAGACACTGTTAAATGTTTCTTTTATAGCACTTTATCTATTTGTGTCAATAGAGTTCAATTACAATACATATTTTTAAAGCCCGTTTTCTCAAGATGAGTTTTTTCTCCTACACTGAGCCATAAATCTCCACTTCAGCAGCACTTACACACAACAAACTTTACATTTGTATTCCTGTCTATATCCTGAAGGTTTTTACAGAGGGATATGTTCATATATAATTTGCTTGATTATATACAACATTTTATTACCCCCCAAAATTGTAAAAAAAATTTTTCTGAATTATGGAGAGACAAAATTCCCTTTTTAAAAACATTTGACTCTAATATGGCAAACAAATTAAACAAGAATGTTGAAACTGACATCCAGTGTTTAGATTTTTCTACTAGAAATGTATGCAAATTTGAATAAACACATTTAAACCTAACATTTTAGAAAACTTGTAATACAAAAAATGTTTTCCAATTATCAAAGTAATCAATCAACTGGGTAATTAAGATGATAACTACTAGTTGTTGTTTTTTTTACCCTATTCACCTGCAGTGTCTCGCCTTAAATTCAGTCATTTAGCACTTTAAGTGGAGCTTAGATTTGAACTAATGAAGCGCTTTATGTTGAACAGGTTGTTGCCTATTCCATAAACATACGGGCTGACGGCGGTGTAAAACGTGGTGATCAAGAACTCCACCTCTGACCACAAGGGGAAGGTGTGCGGGTCACAGGCCAGATGCAGGATCAGGTAGACCGTCCAGTTGACCTGGAACAGGGTCATGGCCGCCAGGATGGCCAGCGTACCGCGCTGGAAAGCCGATTTCCTGGGCCGCTGTTGGGTCGCCGTCGTCGTCGCTGCGCTCTGAGCCTGTCTGGCCCTCACCGTTTTCTGCTGAACTATTAAAATCCGGACGATCATGGTGCTGGTCACTGTGACTATAAGCAGCGGCAGCAGGTTGCACACCAGAATGAAGGAGAACTTGTAAACGCGGTTGCGAGTCGGGCACCTCGCTAACGAGCACTGGAAGAAATCGACCGGGCAGCCGGGAGACGAGGAGTTCAGGTGGCTCCAGTCCAGGTTCACCAGGAGCGTGGGCAAACCGAAGACGAGGGCCACCGCGCCGCACAACACCGAGAGGAAAACGGCCGAGCGCAGGCCGTCCATGAAGACGGGGAGGCTGACGCGCGTGTGGACGTCCCGCAGCTTCTGATAGCGGTAGACGCTGATGAGAACCGTGAAGAGGATGCTGGCGATCTCCCCGAGGATGGTGAGGAACTTCAGTCCCCTGCAGGTCCAGATGCTTATCCTGTAAGACGAACGCAAGAGCAAGATGTCATAAACGTCCACGATCACGATCTCCTCCAGATTCGCCGCGGCCAGTCCGAGAAGGAAGATTTCGAAGGACTTCAGGCGAGTCGCCTGAAGGATGGAGACGATCAAGATCGTGTTTCCCGCAATGCCCACGACGGAGATGACGACCCTCAGAGCCAGGAGATCCACCGAAAAGCCCTCCATCGCTCCGCCGAAGAGTTCTGCGGCTGGTGTCTTGTTCCAACCGATCCGGAGACGTTTCTGCTCCAGCGGATCAAAGTATCGGTGACGTCACGACAGCCTGCTTAATTGGAGCTTAAGGAAAAGCTGGAGAAGCTGGAGATGTGGGAGCGCTGTAATTGATGCCTTAGAGCTTTGGTGTCCTTTATCTCGTGACGAGCGGGAGCTCAGGCTTAATTTCTCCATGGAGTTTGGCCTCACGTTCTTCATCACCCACTTGTTGACTGACAACAAATATCGTCTTCCAGTGGAGCAGCTTTCGTTATTTTTAATTAAAAACAGGTGTGACAGGTAGAATGAACACATTAGGACAATCATCATATACTACATAACACAAAGGTGCAAAGGTTTTTATGCAAACCTCACATGATTTGGTATATTACCTGTCAAAATGTTGGATTTTTACTTTTTTTCCTGCTCACCAAAGCTGCATTTATTTGATTAAAATATCAGGGTTCCCACTCTAACCAAATGTGACCCTGGACCACAAAACCAGTCATAAGTGTCAATTTTTCAAAATTGAGATTTATATATTATCTGAAGGTTGAATAAATAAGCTTTCCATTGATGTATGGTTTGTTAGGATCAGACAATATTTGGCCGAGATTTGAAATCTGAAATCTGAGGGTGCAGAAAAATACATATTCAGAAAATTGCCTTTAAAGTTGTCCAAATTAAGTTCTTAGCAATGCATATTACTTATCAAAAAATCAGTTTTGATACATTTACGGTACAAAATATCTTAATGGAACATGATTTTTGACAATTTTTTTTTTTGATAATTTTGACCCATACAATGTATTGTTGGCTATTGCTACAAATATACCTCAGCGACTTAAGACTGGTTTTGTGCTCCAGGGTCACAAATGTCAAATTCCCTGACTTTCAGTGACTAAAAAGCTAATTTTCCATGACCTATAATGAACAGATCCATCCATGTGCAAGCTTTATTTATTCGTTTACAGACATTTTTAGTACAAAACACACTTTTTTTTGTTATTTTTTGCTTTTACCCATTAAATGCACTTTTTCTGTACTGTTTCTACAAAAAAATATTTTTCGTTTTTTATAATTTCAGGTGTTAAATGCTCTGACGGATTTTCTGTTTATCACTCAGTCTTATTTCTTCAAGTTTAGTTTTTGCTTTTCTATTATCTACTTTTAACACTCAGTCTTTTTGTGGTGAGTTTGTAGCCAAAGATCTTAAAATATACATTTTCCTGGCAAGTTTGCCTTAGTTATCAATTACAGCCTGGTGACCGCATTTGACTGCAGTGATTGCCAGTTGATAAATGCTGGTAAGGGAATAAAATTTCACTGAAAAATAGCCTAACCATAAAAATAGGCAAAACGTGTGGAAAAAACAGTATAGAAAAATTACATTTTGATAAATGGAAACTAAAATTTAAAGCAAGAAACAAAAACCCCTTTCGTTATTTTTAATTAAAAACAGGTGTGACAGGTAGAATAAACCCATTAGGAAAATCATCATACTACATAATACAAAGGTGCAAGGGTTTTTATGCCATCCTCACATGATTTGGTATATTACCTGACAAAAGTCTGGATTTTTACTTTTTTTTTTTGAAGGAAGTCTTTTCTGATCACCAAGGCTGCATTTATTTGATTAAAATACCAGGGTTCCCACTCGAACCAAATGTCAAATTCCCTGACTTTCACTTTTCACTGTTTAAAATGAACAGATCCATCCATTTGCAAGCTTTATTTACTTGTTTACAGACATTTTTAGTACAAAACACACCTTTTTTGTTATTTTTTTACAAAAAAATATTTTTTGTTTTTTATGATTTCAGGAGTTAAACACTCTGAAGGGTTTTCTGTTTGTAATCACGTTTATCATTCAGTCTTATTTCTTCACGTTTAGTTTTTGCTTTTCTATTGTCTACTTTTAACACTCAGTCTTTGAGGTGGTCATTTTGTAGCCAAAGATCTTGTAATGTACATTTTCCTGGCATTTTTGCCTTAGTTATCAGGTACAGCCTGGTAGCTGCATTTGACTGTAGTGATTAATAAAATTAATAAAATTTCACTGAAAAATAGCCTAACCATAAAAATAGGCAAAACGTGTGAAAAAACAGTATAGAAAAAGTACATTTTGATAAATGGAAACTAAAATTTAAAGCAAGAAACAAAAAAAAACTGATATTCCTTGACTTAAAAATAAAAATAAAAATTCCCTGACTTTCAATGACTGCAATAGACCTTTTAAAATTCCATGATATTTCAGAAATTCCATGAGCCGTGGGAACCATGAAATACAGTAAAGATGATGAAATATTATTATAATGTAAAACAGCTGTTTTCTATATAAATATCTATTAAACTGTAATTTATTCCTGTGATCAAAGCTGAATTTCAGCATCATTACTCCAGTCTTCAGTGTCACATGATCCTTCAGAAATCATTTTAATTCGCTGATTTGCTGCTCAACAAACATTTCTGATTATTATCAATGTTGAAAACAGATTTATTTATTTCGAAAACATTTTTATTCGCCTAGGGTGCATTAAATTAATCAACGGTGACAGTAAAGACATTTCTATTTCAAATAAATGCTGTTCTTTTGAACTTGCTATTTATCTGTGAATCCTGAAAAACACAATGTATGACAATTTCCACAAAAATATTGTGCAGCACAACTGTTTTCAACATTGATAATAATCAGAAATGTTTCTTGAGCAGCAAATCAGTATATTAGAATGATTTCTGAAGGATCATGTGACACTGAAGGGGGAAAACATTTTTTTAGTCATGCTTGTGTTTATTTAGAATGATTCTAATCCCATCATATTTGACTTCAAATCATTGAAAAATTATGATTATCCAGGAATATTACCACCCTTATAGGCAAATGTACCACGGTAATAACACTTTTTACCAAAATATTAACAGCTGATAACTTGAAGACATTAAACTAAATGACAGGCAATTTTTGAATCATGCCATATTATTGGTAATCTGCTTTGGTCAATATATCATAAAATTGACTTTTATTATTTATAACTTGATTATTTATAAGGAAATTAACAAATCATGAAGAGCTAACGTTAGTCATTCGATTGATAGAAACCTTACCTGAGGAAGACGATCCTAAATTCATCGTCATATTGTTAACCATGTTTTGAAATGCTGATATTATAAAACTGATTTGTGTCATTTGATTAAACTGTGTTAATATTTTATAGACGCAAACCAACTAACTTCACAAAACATCACATAATTCATCGAATCGATAGATAATGCTTATGTTTGACGGCCGTTTTCCCTCCAAACAGATGACGTCACTTCCTTCCGGGCGACGCCGCGCTAAGAAAACGGATTTAGTGAGGTAAATGGATTTTACAAAAGATAAATATTTTGTTGTGAATTATTTCGAGTAAGAAAGTGAAAAAATAATAAAGAAATGGATTATCCTTTACTATATTGTTATGTATTATCGTATCGCGACACCGCGAAACACGACAAAAAGTCAGTAATGATAAGAGAAAACGAACGTGATTTATATATTTAACTGTAGAAGACTGTGGGACACAAACGACGCACAGAAGGAATAACTCCACTATGTTTAAACTGCCCAAGGTAGTATTGATGAATTCGATGAGCAGCCGCTGAAATAAGGCACGCGCTGAATACGGCTCGCATCGGTCATCGCTGCATTTCGGAACGCCTCGCCATTCGTCCAGGAGAAAAACAGCGCGAACAGGGAGCAGTTACGGTGAGTGACGTCACGTGGCCACAGAGCGCGGCTGATCAGTTGGTTTGGGAGGCATTTCGGTTAGGAAGCGCCGAATCCACCGACAAACATTACAACCCCCTGAGAAAGACGCTGACTCGATGCAGCACAGCTTCAGCAAAGGTAAGTGATCGATAAATCTCGCGTCTGTATCGCTTTCGATGCTTTCTGTTTTGAGGCGAACACAGACGCGGTGAGTTTGTTGACTGGAAATCCTGCTGACAGACTCCCGACCCTCCACGAGCTCGAGCTGGCGTCCAACTAGCACTAGTTAACGACTAAACTAAGGCTCCATTATCACTTAGTTTGCATTATATGGTTTAAGATGAAGATCCTTTGTTAGTTTTGACTGTAATTACAGCAGCGATCGCCATGTTCACTGTCTAGAGCCATTTACACTGTATTTACACACTTATACCCTTGTACAAATATGAAGATTGTGCCTAGGGAGCATTCATTTACATATAAATATCAAAGCAAGTATCGTTTATTTGGGAGAAAAGCGGTGTTTGCAGAACAGGTTATAGTGTGTAGCATAATGTCTGTTTATGTGAATCGTGGTAAACATTTAGTCGCTTGATGAAGTGTGTGATTTCTTTGATCTAAACAAATAACAATAACTGTTACAGACAGGTT
>CM065133.1:37472500-37517500 GCA_033026305.1 Cirrhinus molitorella
CACAGAAGTAAACAAATCTTATCAATACATGAATATAGTGCTGTACCAGCATGCAAGTTTTAACCAATGTTTGTTTGTTTATTTGTTTACAGGGTTAATGCACATTAATAAACATAACTGTAAATGTGCCAGAATTAGCCAAAAAGGCTATTTTTCATCTGTAGACCCAAATAATGTTGGTTTTAGTTCTTAATTTAACCTGCTTTTGTTTCACAAGAAGGAAGTTCTGAGCCATATTTCACTGTAAAAATGTCTTATTCTTGTGTTTTGAACACCTCTTCTGATCTGTTGTCGTCATGTTCAGCAGCTCAACACACGCGTGTCATGAATCTGGGGCCGGTGAAGAGGGAATCGTTTCCGACAAGAAGCGGGCGTCCCGTGATGAACCCGGCGGCGTTGAGCTGCTCGTCAGAGATGAATGTTCTCCAGCTGATCCTGTGACACTGCAGTCGTCTGAGAGCTCAGAACCAGACAGTTCTCGGATCAGCTCACCCACGACGCCTCACGGCACAGAGGCCGAACCCGGCGTCTTCTCGAGCGGTCCGGCCCGTTCCTCCGCTGCCCGCGCGGTGCGAGTTTACCGCAGGGGTTGGAAGAGCGGGGCGAGGAAAGCCAAGGCTAAGTGTTGGTCTAATGTGAAGCACCACAGATCCGCTGCCGTCAGGAGCGCCCCCGTCCCTGACGCGTCCAAGCGGCCGGACCTGGAGGATGTGGAGGGCGTGCTGTTCGTGTCCTTCACTGCCAAAGTACGAAAGCCGTTTCTGAGTTATGATATTGCTGCAACGCTGCAGATGTTAATTTTGGGCATTTGGTGGATCGCTGTTCATCAGCTGGTTTGTGTCACAGGAGGCTCTGGACGTTCATGTCGGAAGCACGAGGAGATCTGAGGAACCATCTCCCTCATCGCACACACAGACTCAAGCGGAGAACCCGCCGCAGGATGCAGGTCTGTAAATATGTGATCGCTGAGCGTCCTCCGCACTGATGCTGAGCTCGTGTCATCAGGGTTCCCACAGCTCATGGAATATCATGGAATTTTAAAAGGTTTATTCCAGTCATTGAAAGTCAGGGAATTTTATTATTAATTTTGATTATTAATTTAATATTTATAGAATTAATATAGAATTTAATTTTTTCTGGTCTAAGTCGTGGAATATCAGGTATTTTTGTTTGTTGCTTTGAATTTTAGTTTCATTTATCAAAATGTAATTGTAAATTATAGAGTTTTTTTGTTTGTTTTTTTTATCGTATTGTTTTTTCTATTTTTATGATTAGGCTATGTTTCACTTTAATATTTATAGAATTAATATAGAATTTAATATTTTTTTGGTCCAAGTCGTGGAATATCAGATATTTTTGTTTGTTGCTTTGAATTTTAGTTTCATTTATCAAAATGTAATTGGAAACTATACCATGTTTTTTTTTTTTTTTTTTATCGTATTGTTTTACATGTTTTTCCTATTTTTATGATTGGGCTATGTTTCACTTTAATATTTATAGAATTAATATAGAATTTAATTTTTTTTGGTCCAAGTCATGGAATATCAGGGATTTTTGTTTGTTGCTTTGAGTTTTAGTTTCCATTTATCAAAATGTAATTGTAAATTATACAGTTTTTTTTTTTTTTTTTTTATCGTATTGTTTTACATGTTTTTCCTATTTTTATGATTGGGCTATGTTTCACTTTAATATTTATAGAATTAATATAGAATTTAATTTTTTTTGGTCCAAGTCATGGAATATCAGGTATTTTTGTTTGTTGCTTTGAATTTTAGTTTCATTTATCAAAATGTAATTGGAAACTATACCATGTTTTTTTTTTTTTTATCGGATTGTTTTACACGTTTTGCCTTTTTTATGATTAGGCTATGTTTCACTTTAATATTTATAGGATTAATACAGAATTTAATATTTTTTTGGTCCAAGTCGTGGAATATCAGGTATTTTTGTTTGTTGCTTTGAATTTTAGTTTCATTTATCAAAATGTAATTGTAAACTATACCATGTTTTTTTGTTTTTTTTTTATCGTATTGTTTTACATGTTTTTCCTATTTTTATGATTGGGCTATGTTTCACTTTAATATTTATAGAATTAATATAGAATTTAATTTTTTTTGGTCCAAGTCATGGAATATCAGGGATTTTTGTTTGTTGCTTTGAGTTTTAGTTTCCATTTATCAAAATGTAATTGTAAATTATACAGTTTTTTTGTTTGTTTTTTTTAGCGTATTGTTTTTTCTATTTTTATGATTAGGCTATGTTTCACTTTAATATTTATAGGATTAATATAGAATTTAATTTTTTTTGGTCCAAGTCGTGGAATATCAGGTATTTTTGTTTGTTGCTTTGAATTTTAGTTTCATTTATCAAAATGTAATTGGAAACTATACCATGTTTTTTTTTTTTTTTTTTTTCCTTTTTTTTTTTTATCGGATTGTTTTACACGTTTTGCCTAATTTTATGGTTTCAGCGCCGTTTTATTCCCTTCATCTGGCAATCACTGCAGTCAAATGCAGTCACCTGGCTGTAGCTGATAACTAAGGCAAACATGCCAGAAAAATGTAGATTTCAAGAGCTTTGGCTACAAAATGACTTCAAAGACTGGGTGTGAAAAGTAGATGATAGAAAAGCAAAAACTAAATGTGAAGAAATAAAAAAATCTGAATGATGAACTTGATTACAAACAGAAAATCCTTCAGAGTGTTTAACCCCTGAAATCATAAAAAACAAATTAATTTCGGTAGAAATAGTACAGAAAAAGCCAGTTTCCGCCACTAAATAAATTTAATTTTTTTAAAATAAGTTATCGCGACTTATTTTCTCACAATTGTGATACAAACTCACAATTCTGAGATAAACTTGCAATTCTGAGAAATAAAGTCAGAATTCTGAGATAAAAAGTCACAATTGCGAGTTGTAAAGTCAGAACGGCATGATATAAACTCGCAATTCTGTGAACATATCAGTATTTTTTTTCTCTTCTGAAATGAGTTTATATTTCACAATTCTGGGGGAAAAAAAGTCAGGATTGCAAGATACAAGCTCGCAATTGCAAGAAAAAAAGTCAGAATTTTTTTCTGTTTAGTGGCAGAAACAGTCTTCCATAGTTTTGTACTAAAAACGTCTGTAAACAAGTAAATAAAGCTTGCAAATGGATGGATCCGTTCATTATAGGTCATGGAAATTCAGCTTTTTAGTCACTGAAAGTCAGGGAATTTGACATTTGGCCTCGAGTGGGAAGCGTGTGTCATGTGCTGATGTTTGTGCAGGAGCTGGTTTATCGTCAGCAGAATGGATCTGTGAGCAGGAGCTTGTTTTACTGCAGCACCTGAAGAAGCTGAAGAACCAGCAGATCATTCATCCTGTGCTTCAACAAGGTGAATGCAGACCAACACACAAACATCAGCCCCGTCTCAACAGCAGGATCTGTGATGAATCCTTGTATGAATGCTCTCCGATGATGCTTTCGTCTAACAGTGAAAGCGTGTGCTAGTCAGCTCCGTTTAACACCTGTTCAAAATCATTCAGATGTGAAAGGATGCAGATCAAATACCCGCATCACTCACAAACCATCTGCAGTTTGTCTTTTGCTCTGTTATTGTCTGGTTTGTTCATTTATGTTTTCTGTTTTCGTTTCTTCTCAGTTGGGATGAAACTGAATCTTCTGGATCCAGCGGCACCCATAGACCTCCATTATCTGGGTGTTGCTTTACCTTTGCCCTCACCTGTCCTCACACCATCCTCCCGTAAGCAAAACAATGAAGATTATGGCTCTGTGGTATTTCTGCTGCCTTTATTTTGTGCACATTTAACTGAAGATCGGTTTTATAATTTTTTCCCTTTTAATTTTTGTTGGGTTCTGTTTTAATGTTTAAACTAGGGCT
Organism: Cirrhinus molitorella; assembly: GCA_033026305.1. Lineage (NCBI taxonomy): Eukaryota > Metazoa > Chordata > Actinopteri > Cypriniformes > Cyprinidae > Cirrhinus > Cirrhinus molitorella. Next base: position 37,476,385 of record CM065133.1, read on the forward strand.
GTCAAACGTGATTAATCGCATCCAAAATAAAAATTCATGTTTATAAGTGTGTTTACTCTATATATTTATTATGTACATATAAATACACACACATGCATGTATATCTTTTAAAAAATATATTTATATGTATATATTTTTACACTTGTATACAATTTAGATTATAAATACATATAAAATGTTTACATGTAAATCTAAAATATTTTTTGTTAATGTATACATGCATGTGTGTGTTTCTATATACGTAATAAATATGCACAGTACACAAATATATAGTATGTAAACAAACTTTTATTTTGGATGTGATTAATCGCAATTAATCATTTGACAGCACTAGTTTAAACAATTTTAGAAATCAAAAAGCGTGTTAAAGCTGTACAATTTAACAGCAACGTATTAAAAGTTTTATTACTCATTACTATGATTAGATATTTATTTTTACATTTATTTATTACAAAAAACATTTTTTTATTATTATTAATTATTTTTTTAATTTAATAATCAAAACACATTTTTAACCAATCAAATTCATAACATTTTAACAATTTAAGAAATCTTTTTCAATAGTGAAATATTTTATTGTTGTGCTTTTAATTTTTCTAGGTTTATGATTTGATGCAGATTTAATAAAACAGTGGTAGTCAGATGAAGTTTAATTAATCTTTTAAAATGTAATGAAATAACTTTTTCCATTTGACTAATTTTTACTAATTTCTTTTATTCCTCTTTGACAAACAAAGTGTTGCACAACAGAGGTTTACTGTTAAAATGAAAAAAATAATTATTAATTAAATAAATAATTATTATAAAATAATTGTGTTATATTAAAAACACAGCAATTCTGTCTCTGTGTTTAGAATAATACTAATGAGCACGAGATATATTTTTTACCTTATTAAAACCTTAAAAACAGTCTATTAATAATCTATTTGAATTACTCATTATTACTATGATTAGAGAATTATTTTTACATTTACTTATTTATTTATTTATTATTACAAAAAACATTTTCCAAAATTGTGTTTAATTTTTTTCTGGATTTATTTTATTTCATTTGTATTATTCTTTATATTTTTTTATTCATTATTTAATAATCAAAACATATTTTTAATCAATCAAATACATAAAACGTTAACAATTTAAGAAACTTTTTCAATACTGAAATATTTTATTGTTGTGCTTTAATTTTTCTAAGTTTATGATTTAATGCACATTTATTTAATAAAACTGTGGTAGTCAAATGAAGTTTAATTAATCTTTTAAAATGTAATGAAATTAACTTTTTCCATTTAACTACTCATTTTTACTAATTTCTTTTATTCCTTTTTGACAAACAAATCAGAGGTTTACTGTTCAAATGAAAACATGGTAAAAAATAATGTGACATTGTGATATTTTTTTTTACCTTATTAAAACCTTAAAAACAGTCTATTAATAATCTATTTGAATTACTCATTATTACTATGATTAGATAATTATTTTTACATTTATTTATTTATTATTACAAAAAACATTTTCCAAAATTCTGTTTAATTTTTCTGGATTATTTATTTCATTTTTATTATTATTTTTGTTTATTTATTTCTTTTTTTATTTAATAATCAATACGCATTTTTAATCAAATTCATAAAACTAAAGTAATATTTTTCAATAATGAAATATTTTATTGTTGTGCTTTAATTTTTCTAGGTTTATGATTTAATGCACATTTATTTAATAAAACTGTGGTAGTCAAATGAAGTTTAATTAATCTTTTAAAATGTAATGAAATTGACTTTTTCCATTTAACTACTCATTTTTACTAATTCCTTTTATTCCTTTTTGACAAACAAATCAGAGGTTTACTGTTCAAATGAAAACATGGTAAAAAATAATGTGACATTGTGATATTTTTTTTTACCTTTTTACCTTAAAAACAGTCTATTAATAGTCTTTTTGAATTTAGTTTACCCTTATTGTTTGTGTCCAGAGGCTCCTTTCGTTTCCCGCACTGCGAAGACGAACGATCAGACCAGAATCAAAGGCTGGATGGAGAAGTTCAATTCAAAGAGCTCAGTCGACAGTAAGCACATAAACAATAACAGCGCCTTCATGTATTGGTTTGACTTCTCTTCAGGTGTCATTTAATCATGTTTCCCGTCCTGATCAGGCTCGGCCAATCATTCTGCATTTTCCTCTGTCATGCTGGATGAGTATCTGGAGACCGAAGGCCAGCGGATCAGCGAGCGCGCAGATGTGTTTTCCGCCAGCTCTCCTTCACCTGTGCTCTATCAGCTCCCTGACAAGAGCAGCAGCTACGTGAGAACCCTAGATAGTGTGCTTCAGACGCGCAGCTCGCCGCCGAACTCCACTTTCTCTGCACTCTGTGACAATCAAACAAAAAGACGTCGTGTCAGAACGGCTCCGCAGACAGTGCGTTCTTCCTCGACGAGACTCCGATGGAAACGCAGGGCTTTTGAAGATCACCATCGTCCTGCGGCGTCCAGTGCTTCTGCTGAGGTTTTCACCAGACGCAAGAGAAGGTACCGTCGGCGGAAGCGTACGCTGAGGTTTAACAGAGACGCCGTCGACGGGTCGCCGTCCTCTAAATCTGCTCAGAGACACACAGAGCTGCTGGCGCAGGAGGAGCGCGCCGTCTCTCACGGACAGAGTCCCACTCACATCGGCGCTGAGAGAGCCAGATTCGCCTTGAGCTCACTGCTGACTGCGGAGGTATGTGCCATCTCAACTACACACTACTGTACACTGACCAGGGTTAGTTGCTGTCATTTAATCATTTCAAGGAAAACACATACTTTTGATATGTCCGATTTTTAATGTTATGAGACAACGTTTTTTTAATGGGAAAAACCTTGAAGGATTTGTTTTTAAATGTGAACCCTTTAAAAATATTAGAGTTTTTAACTAAAGTGAATTTAAAAACCTTCTTTGATGTAATTTTGCATTTTATATTCTATATTTTTGTTGTTATTGATGTTTTTATTTATGTAGGTGTTTTATATAAATATGTTATTTTTTCATTTTAAAATGGTTATCCGTTTTGCCATGCAGCTGATATGGCAGTAAATAATAAATGAATGAATGAATAATCATTTCAAGGCTACTCCATGGTTTCCCACTTAGGGGTTTGCAATAGCAATGTGAGGCATTGTCATATGAAATAAAAACATTTGCCATATATATAACAAAATAATGTAAAAAAATATATACTGTTGTAAATTATAAAATTAAATATTATTATTGTTGTTGTTATTTAGCATACAGGTATAAATTTATATATTTATATTTATGTTTATATTATTTCATTATATATGCATAATTAGGGCTGTGCAATATGGACAAAATAATCATATTGCGATTTTTTTTTTTTGAATGAATATTGCGATTGCGGTTTTATTTGCGATTTTGGCAATTGTTTTTGCTTTTTCAAACATGCTACATACATTCTAAATGTATTCAGTGCACAAGAAGTGCATAATAAAACATTTCACACTGAAATAACACAGTATTAATAGTTTAATAAACAAAACTGTAGTAAAATTGTCTTTAAAACAGACAACATAAAATAAATTAAGATTAACTAAACTAAATTCCAGTCATAATAACCTCAAAACTTTTTTTCAGTGCACACACTTCACAATGAAATAACACACTGTACAGTAGGACTAACTGCTTGATAAACAAAACTGTAGTAAATTGTCTTAAAAACAGAAATAAATTAAGATTAACTAACCTCAACTCCAGTCATAACAATAAATAAAAACTAACAAAAATCAAAACCAAAAAACAGATTGCTCTCTTAAAGGTTTTTTGCAAGAAAAAACAGCATGTCCACCATTTCTGCACGGAGTGAGCTCTGATTGGTTAACATCTTAAAAACGTGCACAAGAATGTATTCTTAATAAACATATAAAAAATGAATAGATAAAATTGCAGCCTTATGCGATTTAGAAATTGCATGTGCTTAAATCGCGTTTTTTTTTTTTGCAATTGCGATTAATTGCACAACCCTAATGCATATGTATATAAACAAAAAAAACAACAACTATTTTTAATGTATATAACAATTTTAGGATAATTGCTAAATAAAAACAACATAAACCACTAAAAGAAGACTTCATGTGTTTGTGTATGTGTGCTTCAAGTTATATAAATAATTATAAGTGTTTTAAATATCATATGTGACCGTGGACCACAAAACCAGTCATATGGGACTTTTTTTTTAAACTGAGATGTATGCATCATCTGAAAGCTGAATAAATAAGTGTTTGTTAGGATAGGACAAAATTTGGCCGAGATACAACTATTTGAAAATCTGAGGGTGCCAAAAAATCAAAACATTGAGAAAATCTCCTTTAAAGTTGTTCAAATGAAGTTCTTAGCAATGCATATTACTAATCAAAAATTAAGTTTTTATATATTTACGGTAGGAAATTTACAAAATATCTTCATGAAACATGATTTTTACTTAATATCCTAATGATTTATGACATGCAGTGCATACAATACATACAATGTATTGTTGGCTATTGCCACAAATATACCTGTGCTACTATATATATATATATATATATATATACACACACAACAAAAACATCAAAATAAAGCGATAAAAAAGATTATGCTTAAAGATAAAGATTAACAGTTTTAAATATTATAGTAATTTTAAGTAAGAATAAAATACTAAGAGATGCAATATTAAAATATAGTTCAGTTTTCTCATACTGGGATTAAAAGTTTTCTCCCCTAATGCATAGAATACGTATATGTATAATAATGCTATGATTTTCTGTATAATAATTGTGCTTCAGTTTGTTGATATGGATTTTCTCTGATCCGCGCAGAAAGTGAAGACGGTGTTCGGTGCGAGGGGCGTCAGTGAAGGTGTGTGTGTTAAAGACTTCTGCCGGCTGGGCTGCGTGTGTGACAGTCTGAACAGAGAACTGCGAGGATCTACTCACTGCAGACGTGTGCAGTGCATGTTCAGCTGCAGCTGCTTCAAACACAAGATCCTCCTCGTCCGCTCGCCGCAAATAAACTACGAGGACAATGTCAGGAGCCTGATGGCCTTCCGTAAGTCTCCGCAGTTCAACTGTGGTACTTTAGTAGTCTTGAGGTATCATTTTGATGAAAATATAGATGTTATTTTATTTTCCATATAAGTAATTTAAGTAATAAGCTCCTGAACAGGCAGTTAGCATTGTGTAATTCATGTATTGCCACCATGAATTTCCACTTGCTCTTATCAGTAATATATCATTACCTGGGAAGTACAGGGTTCCCACGGCTCATGGAATTTCTGGAATATCATGGAATTTTAAAAAGTCTATTCAAGACATTGAAAGTCAGGGAATTTTATATTTATTTTGTCCAAGTCATAGAATATCAGGGATTTTTGTTTGTTGCTTTCAATTTTTGTTTACATTTATCAAAATGTAAATTTTGTATACTGTATTTTGTTTTGTTTTGTTACTGCACGCTTTTTGCCTATTGTTATGGTTATGAAAACATAAAAATAAATTTAAAATAAGTTATTTTTGTAGAAATAGTACAGAAAAATACAGTTCATTTCAAGCGTAAAAAAACAAACAAACAAAAGAAGTAGTGTATAAGTGTGTTTTGTTCTAAAAAACATCTGTGATTAAGTAAATAAAGCTTGCAAATGGATGGATCTGTTTATTATAGGTCATGGAAATTCAGCTTTTTAGTCACTGAAAGTCAGGGAAAAGTCAGGGAATTTGACGTTTGGCTTGGAGTGGGAACCCTGGAAGTATATTTACAGTAGCCGCTACAGAAGTCAGTTGTTTTCAGCATTTTCACAGTGAATTGAGCTAATTCTGTCATTATGTTGGTTATGTGTTGTTTTGTAAAGGATTTAGGGCTGTCAAAATGGCTTTAAATAAATGGAAATAAATTCAAATTATATTTGAATTTAAAATGCATCATTTCAGTTTGGTGAAAAAGCTTTTGGCGTCTCTCCTGAGGCCACAAGAGGGAGCCTTGAGCAAAATATTACTCATGCACATTTATTCGAAGAAGTAAAATAGCATGAATATCTGTGAAAAAAAGTGCATAATGTTAAAAATAATGCTTAGAAACCAATTATAATTAAGTTGCTTAAACAGCTATAAACAAAGCATCATGTATGTATGTATGAGTTTAATACAAAGGACTGAAAGCCAATCACACAGAGTACTTTGTTCGTTTAAAAACATGAGATTCAGTGGGATGGGAAAAAAATGTTTCAACTTGCATTCATTTTACATGGCTTTCTAAACATGCAACTCTCTTGTGCGAGACACGAGTGCGTGAAATAATTTGTTCTGTGTGAACGGCTTAGTTTCAGTTTTGACAATATGTTCTCCACATTGATTTTCTCTTTTTCTGCAATATTTATAATGAATAATGCAGCAGCGCTGCATCTAGTGGCTTTAATTGGACAGGCTAATAAAAACATTATAACAGGGCTCATGGAATTTCTGGAATATAATATGTATTTCAGGGAATTTAATATGTATTTTTGTGTCCAAGTCATGGAATATCAGGGATTTTTGTTGGTTGCTTTAATTTTTTTTAGCGTTAGCTATTGTTATTTTAGGCTATTTTTCATCGCCATTTTATTCCATCCCGCTCATCAATTGGCAATCACTACAGTCAAATGCAGTCTCCAGGCCTGTTAACTGTGGCAAACATGCCAGGAAAATGTACGTTTCAAGAGTTTTGGTGACAAAATGACCACTTCAAGGACTGGGTGTTAAAAGAAGACGATAGAAAAGCAAACACTAAATGTGAAGAAATAAAAAGACTGAATGATGAACTTGATTACAAACAGAATCAAAGTGCATGTAACGGGTGAAAGCAAAAAAAAAAAAAGGGTGCATGTCTGTTTTGTACTAAAAACGTCTGTGAACATGTAAATAAGGCTTGCAAATGGATGGATCCAATCATTATAGGTCATGGAAATTCAGCTTTTTAGTCACTGAAAGTCAGGGAAAAGTCTGGGAATTTGACATTTGGCTTCGAGTGGGAACCCTGTTATAATCAGTGTTGGGGAAAGTTACTTTTAAAAGTAATGCATTACAATATTGCGTTACTCCCTAAAAAAGTCACTAATTATGTTACTTAGTTACTTTTTATGGAAAGTAATGCGTTACAATACTTTTGTGTTACTTTTTAAATCTGGGCAGGGCTTGTTTGTTTTTAATATAAAAATGTTAGATTCTTATCAAATGTAAAAGCCCTTTCACACCAAAATGAAATGAAGTGAATAAGGCTAAGGCTAAAGGAAAATTAAATTGTCGTCTGTACAGTAGAACTGTAGGAAAAGAAAGAAACACTCTTCAGCAATGAGAAAAAAACACAAATGTTAGTTCATCTAAAGTAAGTTTTGCTTATTAGTACACTGTAAAACTTTTCTTACTAAAATATCTAAAAATTCTTAAATCAAGAAGGATTTTCTAGACAAGTAAAGATTTTTGTTATTTTTTCTGAAAACAAGTGTGTTTTTGCTTGAAACAAGCAAAATAATCTCCCAAAGCGGTAAGCAAAATAATCTTGTTTTCAGTTTGAAATGAGATTTTTTGCTTACTCCATTGGCAGAATATTTAGCTTGTTCTAAGCAGAAACTCACTTAATTTTGACTTGTTTTTTCTGAAAACAAGAAAATAATAATTTACTAGTCTAGAAAATCCTTCTTGATTTAAGAATGTTTTGATATTTTGGCTGGAAACAAGACAAAAAAATCTAAGTAAGAAAAGTATGTTTGCAGTGTATGGTTGAATTGGATCAACAAAGGTCAGTTGGTTAATAAAAAAAAAAAGTCATTGGTTAATAAAATGGGATTAAATACATAAAGGAAACAAAAACTGGCGTTAGTTTTTTGAAAAAGTAACTCAGATATTTTCTTGGAAATGAAAAGGTAATGCGTTACTTTACTAGTTACTTAAAAAAAGTCATGTTATTACATAACTTGCATTACTTGTAATGCGTTACCCCCAACACTGCTTATAATGCAACGACAATTACATCTACATCATCATCTCGTGCGCCACTGATAAGGTGATAAAACACACCTAAAATTGTGGGTTTATATTTAAAATTTGCAGAATATTCAAAATGCACATTTTTTGGACAGCCCTATAATGATTGTTGTTTTGAGTGCATGTGTTTTGTCGTCAAACAGCCGTTGCTGACCCAGGATCAGACGTCAGACCGGAGCCGGCGCTCAGAGTAAGCAGCCTGTGGAGGAGGAGAGCGGGTGAGAACGACCCCGAGCCGCTGTTCACTCCCAAATCCGGCGGAGTGCCGAAACGAGCGCTGCGCTGTCATGCTCCCGCGCCACGGCCCTGTCCTCGGGTCAGTATTCTGAAACTGACCCATCCGAGCTAGAAATTATGTGCACACATGCTTTCTACTGTATTCGGATTATTTTAGTTTTCCAGGGCATCCGTGGGTCCTTAAAAAGTCCGAAAATGTCTTAGATTCAGATTCAATGGGTCTTCAATTATTTTGGTCACATTACCACTAAAATATCGTCAGTCTGACGGACTAATGACTGTTTACAATCATTGGACAGACCCAAGATTGACCAAAAAATAATAAATAAAAATAACCAGTCGGGCTGTCAAACTATTAATCGCAATTAATCGAATGCAAAATAAGAGTTTGTTTATATACTATATGTGTGTTTACTTTGTATATTTATTATGTGCATATAAATACACACTCATACATGTATATATTAAAACAAAATATTTATATGTATATATATTTATACCTGTATACAATTTAGATTATAAATAAATATAAATATTTTACATATAAATCTAAAATATTTTTCCTTAATATATACATGCATGTGTGTGTATTTATATATATATATATACATAATAAATATACAATATATATAATATATTATACATAATAAATATATAATATATATACATAATAAATATACACAGTACACAGACATATAGTATGCAAACATAAACTTTTATTTTGGATGCGATTAATCACGATTAGTTGTTTGACAGCCCTAATCAGCAAAGCATTGAAATGCAAGAATGATTCTTCTTATTTTAATGCATTCAATGTAAACGGTGTTTGATAATGCATAGTGTGTTTCTGGTATCCAAATCACGTTGACTGTCTTTTAGTAAGAGACTTAAAAACAAATGCGAGAAACAGCACACATAAAGAAACTCACTGAGGTAAAAATTCTAACATCATGTAGTTCAGTAACATACCAACAGAGCTTTGCTGAATATGATCACCATTGCAAATGTTACATTGATTTTCAGTAAACAAGTAATTAGTCAAGTAGATATTAAGTTACTTACATTTTAAACACATATTTACTGTTTTGTTCCATTTCATGACCGAAAATAGTTCCAAATAAGCATCACAGCAGCACATTCTGTAAGTGTTTTGTTACTGAATGATTCAGTGTTTTGAACAAATCAGTTGAAATGACTCTCATTGACTCCCTCATTAAGTGACTTACTGCCACCTACTGGTAGTTTAGTAAAAGTATGCGTTTCCCCCCAACATTTCTTATTTGTATATTCATAAATGCATCTAAAACATTAATCTCATAACATCACTTATTGCCGTTTTTAAATTTTGCAGTGTGAATGATTTAATCGGACTGCTAACAGCCCTATGGGATTTATTAATACGTTGTAGTAATTTGACATGAAAGGTGATGCATACATTTCAAAAGTTTAAAAAATAGGCCTTTATAAAGGTAAATAAAAGCATGCAGATTTAAGTATGTAAAAGCTGCTAGAACACTGAAAATACTGCTTCAGAATAAATTAGTTACACCCCCAAAAATCTTGTTGATGTGGTACTTTTATGGGGATATTTTGTGTGAAATATTGTCTGCTGATATGAAAGGTTCACTGTTTATCGTAGTAATAAATAAAATTATGACAGTGATGAAATTTTGTTTTCTTTTTACATTAAGCACATTAGCTATCACATGTATGTGTGCAATATAATTATTTCCATTTTAGGTCTTAAATTTCGTATAAGGTGGTATTAAAAAGGTCACGTGTTCATATCTGCAGAAACCCTGTTTAATGTGTCCTGTTTGCTGTCCTGGTCATAGGTGCAGGAGACGGAGACGGAGAAGGACCCGGTTTACTTGTACCTAGAGAGCATGATGACTTGTGCTCGTGTGCGGGAATACAACAGCAACCCTCCGCCGCAGGTGCACTTACTGCCTGCTACAAAACCTGATGAAACGGTACTTTAAACACACACACACACACACACACACACACACACACACGAGGCTTTCTGCTTGATATTCACCTCTCCTTCTGTTCATGCCTTTGTCTTGTTCTCTCCCACTGACTGCAGATCAGTGCTGTGTCTCAGCTGCGTCTCACTGCGTCCCAAAATCCAGGTCAGTAGGACAGTTTCATACTTTTACTCACACATGAGTCAAGTCGTCTTAGTTTCTGTAGTGCTTTATACAAAAGAGATTGTTTCAAAGTAGGGGTGTGCGATATTTACAAAAAATAATGTCTCGATATTTTCTGGGATTTTGTGGATGGCGATAATTAGACGACATTTTTGCTGTGTGTGTTATTGTACTTAAAGGAGTACAGTGCTAAAGTTTTTGATATTCTTCATACTCTGTGTGGTCAGTTCACAGCAGTGATAATTATTCTTTCCCTAAAAGTTTAAATGGATTTTTAAATGGACCTTTTATGGGCATTTTTAACTTTATAAAGCCATTTTTTTCTAAAAGTGTGCATCAACTTTTGAGTCTAATTCTTACATTTAATCAGTCAATTATAATAATAATACATTTAGTCTGTTACTAAACAAATCAAATCAGTATCGACTAAATTCATATTTGCAGAAGCTGCATATAAAGTGGCATTTAGATGCATTTCCACATTAAAGCCGCCAGCAGGTGTCAGTAAGGCGCTGTTAATAAGAGAGTCATTGCGATTGAACCGAATCATTTAAACGGTTGATTCATTCAGAAACTAAACACCTTCATGTTGCTCAGAGACGCAAAACAGTGCTGTGGCTGTGTTTGGAATGATTTTTGTTTGTCGAAATTAAGCAAAAACAGGAAATATGCTGTCTAAAACGCAAGTTAATATTAACTTCTTGTCTCTTGAACTGTATAAAATCAACGTCACATTTATAGTCATGCTGATTTTTGAAGGAAAAATGTCACTCTTCGTGTGATATAGTTTAACTAGATGAAATTATATAAATGTATACATTTTCTGTCCCCATATCTTGAATTCTGTGATCATTTCTAAATGCATTTTAATAGACTGAATCATGCAGTGTAAGAATGCACTCTAAATGCTCACTTACAGACTTACTCTCATATTGCAACTTTATGTGTGCACTCTGTAGGTGTGTTTTGTTTGTTTTTCACATTATACTCGATAATGTCAAATTGCACATCGTTAAAACAACAATTGCGATATTATCGCAGACGATATACATCATGCACCCCTATTTCAAAGCAGCTTCACAGAAATAAACAGCTAAATATCTGAATAAATATTGAACAATTTGGGCCTAATAGGATCTCAACTCAGAGCAGAAAGTCTTAAATTCATAGCATTTTCCAGTGCAAGTATCTAAACATCCTTAAATCAACATGCGTTTACTGGAGATGCACATGTGAACTCTTGTTTTCTGAGAAAAAAAAAATGAAGCAAGTTTATGATTAAAACAATAACAAATATCTTCTCCTTTTTTTATTCACTTATAATTTTTTTTCCCTCTTTTTCTTCTTTGTATGGTTATTTATGTATCATTTATTTATTTTCTGTTTATGTAAACGTTATATGTCAGAGTTCTCACACTTCATGGAATTTCTGGAAGATCATGGAATTTTAAAAGGTCTTTTCCAGACATTGAAAATCAGGGGATTTTATATTTATTTTGTCCAAGTCATCGAATATCATGGATTTTTGTTTGTTGCTTTGAAAAAAATTCATTCAAAATTATTTTTTCCTATAGTGGATTTTGTTTTATTGTGTTGTTTTACACGTTTTGCCTATTATTATGGGTTTAGGTTATGATTATAAAGGGATAAAAACCATAAATTAATTTCTGTAGAATTGTCAAAGTGCATAAAAAAATATCAGAGTGCATTTAACAGGTAAAAGCAAAAAAGTCTATATGTGTGTTTTGTACTAAAAACGTCTGGAAAAGTAAATAAAGCTTGCAAATGGATGGATCCATTCATTATTTGTCATGGAAACTCAGCTTTTTAGTAAGTCAAAGTCAGGGAATTTAACATTTGGCTTAGCGCCTTTTAAATGTTTTGACATATAAATATATAAATAGTGAAAAAATACAATAATCAGACAACACTGGTACTTTCGAATGACTGACAAAAGAGAAAGATCCAAATCAAAGAGATATATATATATATATATATATATATATATAATATATAATATATTTCATTAAATAATGCCTCATTTGGCTTCGAGTGGGAACCCTGATATGTATATTGGTATGTTTATACAAAGTTTAATAAAAACAAATAAAAATTAACTTTTGTTTTTCATTTGAAAAAGTGATTTTTATGACCCTCTTAGCTCATAATCTTGTTTTAAATACAGTCTCACACTTTATTCTGATGAAATTCTTTGTTTCCCACTCCATTTATTCTTCACACTTTTTTTACTTGGTGGTAAAACGTTGTAAATGTACCTTAATAAAACCTTCAGAAACGCTGGATATAAAACGTTCAAAGTTTATTTTTATAGTGTGTTTCTGTTGAATCTAAAGCTTTCAACAGGTTTTATTTTCGTTTTAATGTCTATACACAGCATTAGTGCGCTGCGTCCGCTGTGGAAATGATACAGCGCTATGTACAGCTATTCATGCTTTATGTCCTCGTGTTTTTACAGATGAAAGCCGTAAAGCGAGAGAGCCGGAGCCCACTAAAGTGCTGGAAATCATCTCGGGGTGTAACTGGGAGACCCATCGCTCGCTGGTGCTCAAAGAGCTGTTCCGCTGCGTCAGCATGAACCATCTCTCGTCGGCTTTCTACATTGACATCTACAAAGTGGAGCTCCTCTCCAAAGACCTGAAAAAAGACGAGACTGGATCCACCTTGATTTACAAGGTGAGCGTGTCCCTCGGACAGACGGCGGAAAAGACGCGTGAGCCGAGGAAGATCGGGAAGAAACGAGAGTCTCACCTGAGTAGCTCTTCCTGTAAGAACATCAACAAACTGAGGGTTAATGAGAACCAGCACCTCATCGAGACGAACGCACCTGATGAGACACAGCCGAAGCACTTTCCTCTTCTGTCTCGCGTCGTTCCCGCCGGCCATCTGAAGGCTGACAAGAAGACGCTGGAGTGCTCTGGACCGATAAAGGTGAAGTCTGGATTTAATTATGGCAGGTCTTCCAGCCAGCTCTATCAAACCCAGGGTTTCCACGGCTCATGGAATTTCTGGAATATCATGGAATTTTAAAAGGTCTATTGCAGTCATTGAAAGTCAGGGAATTTAATAATTTTTTGGTCCAAGTCATGGAATATCAGGGATTTTTGTTTGTTGCTTTAAATTTTTGTTTCTATTTATTAAAATGTAATTTTTCTATACCGTTTTTTTATCGCATTGTTTTACACTTTTTGCCTATCTTTATGGTTAGGCTATTTTTCAGTGACAATCACTACAGTTAAATGCAGTCACCAGGCTGTACCTGATAACTAAGGCAAACATGCCAGGAAAATGTAGATTTCAAGAGCTTTGGCTACAAAATGACCACCTGTGAAAAGCAAAAACTAAATGTAAAGAAATAAAAGAAATTGAACGATGAACTTGATTACAAACAGAAAATCCTTCAGATTGTTTAACCCATGAAATCATAAAAAACATAAATGAATTTCTGTAGAAATAATACAGAAAAAGCCAGTTTCCACCACTAAATAATCACACGATACAAACTCGCACTTCTGACTTTTTTTCTCTTGAATTGTGAGATATAAACTCGTAACTCTGAGAAATAAAGTCAGAATTGTGTGACATAAACTCGTAATTCTGTGAACATATCAGTATTTTTTCTCCTCAGAAATGAGTTTATATCTCACAATTCTGAAAAAAAAAAGTCAAATTTGCGAGATACAAAATCGCAGTTGCAAGAAAAAAATCTGAATTGCGAGTTTTATCTTTATCTCTTTTTTTTATTTAGTGGCAGAAACGGGCTTCCATAGTTTTGTACTAAAAACGTCTGTAAACAAGTAAATAAAGCTTGCCAATGGGTGGATCCGTTCATTATAGGTCATCGAAATTCAGCTTTTTAATCAGTGAAAGTCAGGGAATTTGACATTTGGCTTCGAGTGGGAACCCTGCAGACTTGTACAATTAATCCAGAATGCAGCGGCAAGACTAGTTTTTAATGAGCCGAGAAGGACGCGCGTCACTCCTCTCTTCATCAGTCTGCATTGGCTACCAATAGCTGCTCGGATTAAATTCAAGGCATTAATGTTTGCCTACAGAACCACCACTGGCTCTGCACCCCTTCACCTGAATTCATTACTTCAGTCTTATGTGCCTCTAGAAGCTTATGTTCTGCAAGTGAACGGCGCATTATTGTTCATCCCAAAAAGGCACAAAATCAATTTCACGGATTTTCACATTAAATATGACCTGCCCAACTCACTTCTTCAAGAATCGACTAAAAACTCATCTTTTCCATCTTTATTTAACCCTCTAACTCTAGCACAGTCTTTTCTAATTCTGTTCTTTAAATTATGCTCTTTTAGATTTGCACTCTATACATTTACTTACTGCTTGTTTTCTCTAAAAAAAAAAAAACAAAACCACTAACCCTACTAACACTAGTTTCTCTCTTTACAATTAACAAAAACCTAAAAGAAGGCCTCTAACACTAGATTGCTCCCCCCATCTATTTTCTTTTATTTATGTACTTTAAACAGTGCTGGGGGTAATTTGAGTTACATAACTCAAGTTACGTAGTAATATGACTTTTTTCAAGTAACTAGTAAAGTAACACATTACTTTTTCATTTGCAAGAAAATATCTGAGTTACTTTTTGTTTTCTTTATGTATTTAATCCCATTTTATTAACCAATGACTTTGCTGCTGACCTTTGATCCAATTCAACCGTACACTGCAAAAATACTGTTCCTACTTACATTTTTTGTCTTATTTACAGCTAAAATATAAAAAAAAATCTTAAATGAAGTAAATAATTATTTTTTTGTTTTCAGAAAAAAACAAGTCAAAATAAGTGACTTTTTGCTTAGAACAAGCAAAATAATCTGCCAATGGGGTAAGAAAAAAAATCTTATTTCAAATAGAAAACAAGATAATTTAGCTTACACCATTTGGGAGATTATTTTGCTTGTTTCAAGCAAAAACACTTAAATTTTGACAAGAATTTTTACTTCTCTAGAAAAACCTCCTTGATTTAAGAAATATATATTATAAATATATTATTAAGAGATATTTTGGCTAGAACAAAAGACAAAAAATCTAAAAAACAGAATAGCATATTTTGCAGTGTACTATTAAGCAAAACTTACTTTATATGAACTAACATTTGTGTTTTTTTCTCATTGCTCATTCTCATTACAGTTCTATTGTACAGATGTCAGTTTAATTTTCCCTTAGCCTTATTCACTTCATTTCATTTTGGTGTGAAAGGGCTTTTACATTTGATAAGAATAAATCTTTTTATATAAAAAACAAACAAGCAAACCCTGCCCAGATTTAAAAAGTAACGCAAAAGTAATGTAACGCATTACTATTCATAAAAAGCAACTAAGTAACGTAATTAGTTACTTTTTTAGGGAGTAACGCAACATTGTAACGCATTACTTTTAAAAGTAACTTTCCCCAACACTGACTTTAAAAATCCTTGCTACATGTATTGCGTTAGTCTAAAAGAGACATGAGAGCACTTGCATGTTTTGTTGCTCTTTTGTTGATTTCGATTGCTTTCGTTGTTCTCTTTTGTAAGTCGCTTTGGATAAAAGCATCTGCTGAATGTAAATGTAAATTAGTCTCATAAGCATAAACGTCTCGTTCTTGATTTTAGGTCCATGGAAAAACATACGGTCAAGCTAAACTGATCCTGGGCCGGATGGGAGCACTGCATCCAGCCAACCGTCTGGCGGCGTACGTCACTGGCAGAATAAAACCACTGCCTCAAAACACGAACCGGTCTGTTTCTAAAACACTTCAGACGAGGCGCTCGAACTCCACTCTTGTGATCGATCCCTCAAAACACACAGGTGCCTTCTGTCATAACATTGAGACACTGGACCTTATAATACATAATGATTAAAAACTGTAATCTGATTAACTACATTCATTTATGTGCCTCATTAATCTCAAATCAATCACACATTGAATAGACATTACATGTTTTTTTTATGAATACTAAAATGTGACCCTGGAAATGTGACCCACAAAAGAGTCATAAGGGTAAATTTTTTGAAACTGAGATTTGTGCATCACCTGAGAGCCAAATAAAGAAGCTTTCCATTGATGTATGGTTTGTTAGGATAGGACAATATTTGGCAGAGATACAACTATTATAGAGGGTGCAAAAAAAATCTAAATATTGATAAAATCGCCTTTAAAGTTGTCCAAATGAAGTTCTTAGCAATGCATATTACTTATCAAAAATTAAAGTTTGATATATTTACAGTAGGACATGTACAAAATATCTTCATTGAACGTTATCTTTACTTAATATCCTAATGATTTTTGGCAAAAAAGAAAATTGGATAATTTTGACCCATACAATGTATTTATGGCTATTGCTACAAATATACCCCAGCGACTTAAGACTGGTTTTGTGCTCCAGAGTCACAAATATGACATGATCAGGGTTCCCACGGTTCTTGGAATATCATGGAATTTTAAAAGGTCTATTGCAGACATTGAAAGTCAAGTCAGCTTTATTTATATAACGCTTTTTACAATACAAATTGTGTCAAAGCAACTTTACAGTATCAAATAGGAAAGTAATATATCAATAATTCAAAAGAAACTTTAAACAATTTTAGTTTGAGGAAATTAATCAATAGTCCCCAATTTAGTTTTCCCCAGTGTAGTTGTTGTCCCCAACTGAGCAAGCCATAGGCGAAAGTCAGGGAATTTTATATTTTATATTTTGTCTAGATCGTGGAATATCAGGGATTTTTGTATGTTCCTATACATTTATCAAGTATTTTGTTTTATTGCATTGTTTCATGCGTTTTGCCTATTGTAGGTATTAGGTTATGAAAGCATAAAAACCATAAATTATTTTCTGTGGAAATAGTACAGAGAAATATCAAAGTGCATTTAATGAGTAAAAGCAAAAACAAAGTAGTGTATAAGTGTGTTTTATACTAAAAACATCTGTGAACAAGTAAATAAAGCTTGCATATGGATGGATCTGTTCATTACATGTCATGGAAATTCAGCTTTTTAGTCACTTAAAGTCAGGGAAAGGTCAGGGAATTTGATGTTTGGCTTCGAGTGGGAACCCTGCATGATGCTCTGAATGTGAAATTAAAACGCAAGTAGGTGGCGGCATTGGGATTTATTAGTTAAGTAACATCTGTAAACCACTTTTACTCTGTCTTGTTTAGTGATCCAAGCAAACCAGAGTACAACAGCATTCAAAATGCCCATTCCCCGACCTCCGGCGATCCCCAGGGCTCCTAATGGCCGCAGACGCACGCAATCTCTCGCCGTTCCTAATCCTGCAGCTCCAAACCCCACATCGTCATCAAACGCAGCGGCTCCGCCCGTCTCTGGTGCCGACACGATTCTCCCGGCTTCTGCTCTTCCGCCGGGGCAGCAGGTGATTCTGCAGCCGGTGGCAGGGATGACGGGAGTGAACATGTGTCAGTTTAACGGCCAAATGATCCAGCTGGTGCCCATCACTCCAGCGTTACCCATGCGGCCGCAGAGCGGCGCTGACAGCACAGGTTAGTGACAGCACCGGTGTAATGTATTGATGTGCTGCTGTATTCTCACACACGTCGAATAGCACTTCTAGAATTCTGTTTTACTTTTATTTCATATTCTGGTTTCCATTTTAACTTCTCTGGATTCCGTTTTAATGGTTTAAATATGTTATTAATCAGCTGAATTCATGAAATTTAATTGAAAACGTATATAGTTTGTACAGTTTATTACAATTGTAACAATAGTGCAAAAAAAAAATCCTTAAATTTGTTTTAATAATTTTTATTATTATACTTCTATTATTATTTACTTTGCCCAACTGCACGATATTATTATATCTGTCATAAACCAAACTTTTGGTGGGGTGTAGTGATAATCTTTGAGTTTCTGTGTGCGTCTGCCAAAAGTTTTCTCAAACTGAAATCGTGAAATGTTTAATTCATTTTACAGCCCTACTTTTGATGAATTCATTCAGGTGTCCGCAGGTCCTTAAAATGTCTAAAATAATGTTTTCCAAACATAAGGTCTTAAAAAGTCTTCCAATTCGGTGGGTCTTCAATTATTTTGGTCACATTACCACTAAAATATCGTCAGTCTGACGGACCTAATGACTGTTTACAATCGTTGGACAGACCCAAGATTGACCAAAAAATAATAAATAAAAATAACCAGCGAAGCATTGAAACGCAAGAATGATTCTTCTTATTTTAATACATTCAATGTAAACTGTGTTTGATAATGGATTTCTGATATCAAAATCATGTTGTCTGTAATTTAGTAAGAGGAGCTTGTTCTCCAAGCAACACTCAGCGGTGTTTTCTTACTGAATTATTAATTTTGCAGTGTAAATGATTTAATCTGACTGTAGTAGTTGTAGTAATTTGACAGGAAAGGTGATGCATACACTTCAAAAGTTAAAAAAATAGGCCTTTATAAAGGTAAATAAAAACATGCAGATCTTAGTATGTAAAACTGAAAATATTGCTTTAGAATAAATTATTTACACCCCAAAAATCTTGTTGATGTGGTACTTTTATGGGGATATTTTGTGTGAAATATTGTCTGCTGATATGAAAAGTTCACTGTATATCGTAGTAATAAATATAATCTATGACAGCGATGAAATTTTGTTTTCTTTTTACATTAAGCACATTAACTATCACATGTATGTATGCAATACAGTTGTTTTCATTTCCATTGCAGGTCTATGTAAAATTTCATGAGTTGGTATTAAAAAAGTCTTAAATTTCACTTCATATTTGCAGAAACCCTGTCATTCACATATTCAAAAATTCTGTAGCATCATCGTTTGGCTGCAGCATTCAAATGAAACATTCACACTGTGTTTCTCTACAGGAAGTGCTCAACAGGATCCACCGCCGGCTCGGATGACCACATCTACAGCAGCTTCACAGAAGTCTTCATCTAAACCTCTTCCGTTCATCGCACCCAGAATCAGTGCGGTGCCAGGAAAGACCGTTTTTACCATTGGAAGTCCTGCAGCTCCTGGTCTCCAGAACGGTTTACTCGGTAAAGCTGGGATGTTTTCCTTCAGGATATGCCCGCCTTCTGCTGAGAGCAAGACCGCGAGTCTCGAACAGACTGGAGGAAAAGCTCCAGAATCAGCAGGAACCGCTTCCACGTTGTTACTTCCTGGAGGTTATCGGTTAATAAAACTGCCCATGTTCATCAATCCCGGTGTGAGCAGCCAGAACACTTCTGAATGCACTGAGAAATCAGCTGAACAGAGGCACGAGAGCGAAACGACGAGAGCAGAAGACACTAATGAAGACCCGACCTCGCGCCAGTCCTCAGTCTCTGTTAAAGCAGAACCAGGTGAAGATCCGCTCTCAGAAGACGGTGCTCCAGTTATCATAAAAGTGGAGTCTTACAGTGACTCGCTGCAAACGGACGCTTCGTCCGAACATCCGTGCTCTGACCCGCCTGAGCCAGAGAAAAGCTCTGTGCACATTAAGATCGAGCCTTACGATGATATGGACCAGTCCCACCAAACAGATGACACCCAGAACCCAGCTAACAGCGAAAACCGTGTCAAAACAGATCCGGACACTGAGATGATCATCGCAAACATCAGCCATCTGAACACAAACAGATCCTCCATTGCTGACGCCCAGCAGCATCTGAGAGACGGCGAGGAGATGACGGAGAGAGCGGGAATCGCTGCTGGTTTCTCATGCTCTTTATTTGAGGGTCGCAGCTCATCGGTGTCGTCGAAGCCGAGTTTCACAGTCCCTCCTGAACGTGCAAACGGCTGCGATTCTGCCAGAAGAAGAGCTGAACACAGACCTGAGGAGCTCCAGAACCACAGCGAGTCTCTGCGGAGGAGAAAACGACAGGCTTCAGACGATCCTCCGCCTGATTCTGACTCTGAATTCAATGAAACCAGCAGCGCAGTCATGTACTCCAGTGACGGATGGACCACAGAAGACAGTGTAAGTCAGCAGTCGATTGCATATTAACTAAAAATGTGACCTGATCCAGCAAAATGAGTCCTAGTGACCCAAATTTCAAAGTTGGGATTTTGATGTACTCTACCGTTCAAAAGTTTGGGGTCAGTAAGACTTGCAATTTTTTTTATGAAGTCAAGGCTGCATTTATTTGATCAAAAATACAGAAAATAAACTGTAATATTACAAAATGTTATTACAATAGAAAATAATGGTTTTTATTTCCATATACTTTCAAATATAATTTATTCCTGTGATGCAATGCTGATTTTTCATCAGCTGTTACTCAGTTTCTCAGGCTTAAGTGTCACATGATCTCTCAGAAATCATTCTGATATTCTCAATTATTAGTAGAATTATCAGTTTTGGAAACAGTTGTGCCGCCAATGTTTTTTTGTTTTTTTTAACCTGTATTTTTTTCTTTCAAGAACAACATTTATTCAAACTATAAATCTTTTCTAGCAATGTAAATCTATTATGTCACTTTTTATTAATGTAACAATTTATTCATTTCTTTCGAAAAAACAGAATGAATAAACATTTACTGACCCCAAACGTTTGAACGGTAGTGTAAATGGAAAGAGGAAGGACCATAAGCTTTAAAGTGATATCTTAGTTCTAACTGAAAACCTGAGAAAATCGCTTTTAAACTTTTTTGCCTGTTTTTTGTTGATATCTTTTAAAATCCATTGCATTTAAAGGGGTAAACTATTTATTTTACAGCTTAATTTGACCAAAGACATTTGTATGTATATGTTAATGGCTTCATAGCCAGTAGGTGTCAGTCGCTGTTAATAAGTGAGTCATTGCGATTGAACCGAATCATTAAAACGGTTGATTCACTCAACGAAACGCAATTCATGTTGCTCACAGATGCAAAACAGTGCTGTTGCTTTTTTTTTGCCAAATTAAGCAAAAACAGGAAATATCGCTCTAAAACGCAAGTCTTTTAATATCAACTTTCTTGGACTGTTGTATAAAATCAATATTGCATTAGTAGTCATGCTGATTTTTGAAGAAAAAAACGACACTCTTCATGTGATATTGTTTAACTAAATGAAATGATATAAATATATGCATTTTCTGCCCCTATATCTTGAACTCTGTGATCATTTCTAAATGCAGTTTAATAGACTGAATCACTCTAAATGCTTACTAGGTTTCATTAGGTAATGTAATGTTATGCGGGCACTCTGTAGGTGTGTTTTGATCAGCGTTTATGTCATTGTTTGTGTACATTTCTAAGCTTTTTGATTGGTTTTATACAATATTTAACACTGTATTTGGAGAGCAGAGATAGTGACGTGTCGGCGGATACCCGGAATTTAAGGAAATGCTCAGAAGTGAAGAGAAAAGAAAAGAAAAATCTATTTTTTCCGTTGTTTTTCCACATTATCGGCCGTATCTCAAAATGAAACGTTGCGACTTCCGACTCGTTTTGCCAAATCGGGTCACAAATAGGGATTTCTCAAGTTTAAGCCATTCTTATTTTGATGAACCAGTATTGATTCTTAAATCCCAATAATCGATCTGTGCTGTTTTCAGTTGATGTTAATGAAAAATTATGTGTAGTGCTTCTCCCATCTAATAAATCACAAGCTTTGAGCTGTTACTTTAGAAGCAAAGCCTCAGTTTGCAAATTCTGCCAATGTAATAATAAAATAAACATCAGAAGGTGTTGAAGGAAACAGAACAACATGCTGAAATCAGTTTTGAATCAATTTAATTGTCAGTAAAACAGCTTGTGATCAGTAAGATCACATTTACCACAGGAGAGACATTTAATGAGCAAACTCTAGAGAGGAGCATTATGATAAATATATGTACTATATCACCTAGTCATTATATTTTACCGAACCTGTTCTTCAGTATTTAATCTCATCTTCAATAACTTTATAACATATAGTTATAATATGCTTTTATTAGTGCATTTTTATTATAAAACTGCCTTAGTTTAAATTAAAATGTTTACAAATTTTAACATTTCTAATTAATATGTACTGAACCTGATATATATCCAAATGAATGAATATCGAATCTAATTGAATCGAGATCAAAACTGAATCATATCACAAGCTTGTGAATCATGACATTTTTCTCAATACCCAGCCCTAATATCAACATTTAATTGAAGAACAAAGCCCATCTGAATCACTGTTCTCAGATTGTACTGTGTTTCGACCCTAGAATGATTGGTGCAGTGAGAATGAAGTGGACATCGAGGCGTTTGAGGAATATGAAGAGAAGATGAACATCAACCTCTTAAGAGCAAAGGCAAGACGGTGAGTCAGTGACAGTTTCATTTCTTTGACTTGAGTTGTGATCTTCAGGAATCTTCCTTTGGGCGATCAGATTCAGTCATTCATTCACTGGCATCAAATACACTGAACTGCTGCTCTATTCATTAAATCTCTCTCTTCTCCGCAGGAAATCACAGCAAGCAGCTCAGTGCCAGAGGCTTGTAAGTTGTTTTTTCTTCATTTCCCTCTGTCGAGTTTGTTTTGCTCACCCAACTATATTTATACAGTTGTGCTCAAAAGTTTACATACCCAATGCAGAATCTGCAAAATGTTAATTATTTAACCAAAATAAGAGGGATCATATATAAATGCATGTTATGTTTTATTTACTACTTACCTGAGTAAGATATTTCACATAAAAGACATTTCCATATAGTCCACAAGAGAAAACAATAGCTGAATTTATAAAAATGGCCCTGTTCAAAAGTTTACATCCCCTTGATTCTTAATACTGTGTTGTTCCTGAATGACCCACAGCTGTGTTTTTTGTTTAGTGATAGTTGTTCATGAGTCCCTTGTTTGTCCTGAACAGTTCAACTGTCTGCTGTTCTTCAGAAAAATCCTTCAGCTCCCACAAATTCTTTGGTTTTCAGCATTTTTGTGTATTTGAACCCTTTCCAGCAATGATTGTATGATTTTGAGATGCATCTTTTCACACTGAGGACAACTGAGAGACTCATATGCAACTATTACAGAAGGTTCAAACACTCACTGATGCTCCAGAAGGAAAAAACATGCATTAAGAGCCGGGGGTGAAAACTTTTGAAATTTGAAGATCATGGTAAATTTAACTAATTTTGTCTTCTTGGAAACATGTAAGTATCTTCTGTAGCTTATGAAGGGCAGTGCTAAATGAAAAAAATATGATATTTAGGCAAAATGTACACATTTCCATTCTGTTCAAAAGTTTTCACCCCCGGCTCTTAATGCATGTTTTTTCCTTCTGGAGCATCAGTGAGTGTTTGAACCTTCTGTAATAGTTGCATATGAGTCTCTCAGTTGTCCTCAGTGTGAAACGATGGATCTCAAAGGGTTCAAATACACCAAAATGCTGGAAAACCAAAGAATTTGTGGGAGCTGAAGGATTTTTCTGAAGAACAGCAGGCAGTTTAACTGTTCAGGACAAACAAGGGACTCATGAACAGCTATCACTAAACAAAAAACACAGCTGTGGATCATTCAGGAACAACACAGTGTTAAGAATCAACAGGTCAAGTTGAACAGGTCATTTTTATAAATTCAGCTATTGTTTTCTCTTGTGGACTATATGTTAACATCTTTTATGTGAAATATCTTAGGTCAGTAGTAAATAAAACACAACATGCATTTTGTATGATCCCTCTTATTTTGCAAAAATAATTAACATTTTGCAGATTCTGCAGGGGGTATGTAAACTTTTGAGCACAACTGTATATATATGCAAAAAAAAAAAATTGACTTGTGTGATACTTCATATTTTCTCCAGCTGAAATATAAAACCGTTGTAGCGGCCCATCATCCGGTGCGGCTGATGTCTGATCTCCCGCTGTATAAGCGAACGTGGCGCCTGAATCAGACGCTCAGAGAACGGAAGCAGGACGTGGAGTTGCTGCAGAGTTTAGATTCGTTGAAGCGGGCGCTGGGCATCGAAGAACACGCCATGATGAGCCTTCAAGACCTGCTCCGAGAGGTGCGGCACGAACCCGTGATTTCCTGCGACGTCAGGAGTGATTGAGGACCGCTGTTTCTACTCGTGTGACGTCAGTTTGATTGACATGTTGTTGCTCTGTCTCAGGCTCGTCAGATGATCGGCGTTCTGGAGCAGCACAGCACATCTCTGATGGCCAAGAAACGGGTTTTGATGCGGCAGTATTCTCATTATCAGACTCTGATCTCACAGCGCTCCGGTGCAAACGGTAAATCAGGAGCGTTACTGATGTGTGTGTGGAGATGCTAATGTTAGGCGTCTGTATGTGACAATAATAGTCAGAAAAATCTAAAAAGTCTATTGATTTGCATGGAGGGCTCTACACTTACTTTTCTTATTAGGAGTACTTGTGCTCCTAACTTAAAAAAAAATTAGGAGCACAGACTAAAATTTCGGAGCACAATCTAAATCAACAACAACAAAAATCTGATGAAATATTAGTCTTCTAATTACAAGATCTTCAGGGGTATTTGTTTTTACCTTTATAATGGTATTTTTTATTAAAAGTATGTAATCTTTTAAGTTAAAATTAAAAAATATATATTTATAATCTTTATGTCTAACTAAAACAGCAGAATCAGAACAAGTAGAATAAGCATAAGTTATTAATCATATTAAATCAGTATTAACTAAATGTATTTGTACTACAGAGGTGGCTCAGAAGAACACAAAAGTGGCTTGTAGGTGTATTTTCATGTTTAATGAGGCTCAGAAATGGCATGAGGGCAATCAAATCAAATCAAATAAAATAAAAATGAAACCACTGCCAGTAAGTCACTGATTTAATTACTGAATCATATTCATTTGATTCGTTCAACCACAGGTGATTCATTCAGAAATTATGCAAGTGACTGTCTTTATGAATGGAACTCATCTCTGGATCATTTTTGACGACGAAATAGAGCCAAATCAGGCAATGCTTTTAGACAATAGTCAATGTAAGTCACTTAATATTAACTTCTTGTTTATTTAACTGTTTTATTAAATAATATCTCATTTACAAACTCGCTTAAAAATCATTAAAAGCTGTTCATCGCAATCTCACAAAGTTTCATTATAATCAACGCATCTCTCTACTGCACAATCAATCTCTTATTTACACTCTCTCTACATTTTGTTTTTGAAAGGATTCATGAGATATGACCGCGATTCATTACTCAACGCTTCAAAAACACGTAGAAACCTTTGAAGCTCCCATTAGCGCAAACACAAATACGCTGATCGGGTCACTCGCACATGCTGCTCCTAAATATTTTTAGTTTTCAGTCGCAAATGCAAGTAAAATAGTCACACTGAAGAGCTCTGGCATGTGTTTTTTGTTAAAAATCATATTTGATCCATCAGGCTTTCATGGCTCATATAGTGTAAAACAGTGAGAATATGGAGGAAACAACAGCTCAAAATGAGCAAAAATACAAATGTGACCCTGGAGCACAAAAGCAGTCTTAAGTCGCTGGGGTCTATTTGTAGCAATAGCCAAAAATACATTGTATTGGTCAAAATTATCAATCTTTCTTTTATGCCAAAAATCATTAGGATATTAAGTAAAGATCATGTTCCATGAAGATATTTTGTAAATTTCGTACTGTAAATATATCTCAACTTGATTTTTGATTAGTAATATGCATTGCTAAGAACTAAATTTGGCGATTTTCTCAATATTTTTATTTTTTTGCACCCTCAGATTCCAGATTTCAAATAGTTGTATCTCAGACAAATATTGTCTGATCCTAACAAACTATACATCAATGGAAAGCTTAATTATTCAACTTTCAGATGATATATACATCTCAATTTTGAAAAATTGACACTTAAGACTGGTTTCGTGGTCCAGGGTCACATATGTAGTGCAGATGCTGATATTTATATAATGAAACACTGATGCTTATAGTGTAAATCATTCAGGTCTTTATAATAGTAGACCAGAAGCTGACATAAAATGAAATAAATATCAGTAGTCACTCTATATCTCCAATAATATGTCTTAGTAAAATAAGATTGAGATGATGTAAGCATATAATGCAATGCAATCCAGTGATTAAGAGATCAAATAAACACTCCTCAAAGGATGTGAGATGTTTTGGAGGCTTGGGAAGATCATTCCTCCACTGAGGAACAGTGAAAGAAAAGCTTCTGGAAACAAACATTTCTCAATTTATTAATTTGGAACTATTGAGTAATTTCCTCAAACTAAAATTGTTTATGGTTCCTTTTTGCATTATTGATATATTACTTTCCTATTTGATACTGTAAAGTTGCTTTGACACAATTTGTATTGTAGAAAGCACTATATAAATAAAGCTGACTTGACTTGACTCAGAAGATCCTGATGATCATATCTGACCCTCACTGATTTTTTTCTACAAAATGATTGGAGAATCAAGTAAAGCCAAGCTGCTTCAGTCCAGTAAGTGTCTATCTGGAAATATTCTTACAGTTATTCAGATGATTACTTGATCAAAATCAATCCGGATTTGACAGCAAAAACGCATGAAGCACCAGCTGAAGAGGGACGTTTGTACAATTACACTAAAAGACCTTTTACTAGATTTAAAAAACTCTAAACTATCAGTCAGACGCCAGAAGGCATGGAGTAGCCTAATGGCTTTTATAGTTAAACTAACAGATGTGTTTTTCTGACTCTTCCAGCGACTGGAACAGAGTTACAGCAAAAAACAGCAGCTCCTTCATTACCCACAAGTCTATTGGAGATGACTGCACACAGTCCAGCAGGTGAGTTCATGATGAATCGATTGTTTCCAGTGTGAACTATCAGGAGCTCATGACATTTCTGCTGTAGACACACTGAAAAATATAGCTGGTGTCTAGAGGTGCTCCGATCAGGATTTTTGAGGCCGATCACAGGAAGCAGTATCTGCCGATCCGATCACCGATACCCATATGTTTTTATGTAGAATTATTTATAGTGATACTCCAATCAGGATTTTTAGACATTTATTCAGGGCCTCAATTATTATTATTATTATTTTTCTCTGAAAATAGGGGAATTCGTCTCTTAGTTGGCTCTTGTGAGAGCAGAGTTATTAATTTGAGGGATGGAGGGGAGCTTTTTTTTTTTCTTTTTTTTTTTGCATTACGTTACTTTTGCGTTACTTTTGTGTTACTTTTTAAATCTAGGCAGGGCTTGCTTGTTTGTTTTTAATATAAAAAGATTTATTTTTAGCAAATGTAAAAGCCCTTTCACACCAAAATGAAATGAAGTGAATAAGCCTAAGGCTAAAGGAAAATTAAACTGACGTCTGTACAGTAGAACTGTAGGAAAAGAAAGTTCAACACTCTTCAGCAATGAGAAAAAAAACACAAATGTTAGTCAATATAAAGTTAATAAAACGTACACTGGAAAAAAATGCTTTTCTTACTTGGATTTTTTGTCTCGTTTCTAGCCAAAATATCTCTTAATAATATATTTATAATATATATTTCTTAAATCAAGAAGGTTTTTCTAGAGAAGTAAACATTCTTGTCAAAATTTAAGTGTTTTTGCTTGAAACAAGCAAAATAATCTCCCAAATGGGGAAATAATCTGGTTTTCTGTTTGAAATAAGATTTTTTTGCTTACCCCATTGGCAGATTAGTTTGCTTGTTCTAAGCAAAAAGTCACTTAATTTGTAATTATTTAATTATTTAAATAATTATTTACTTAATTTAAGATTTTTTTTATAATTTGGTTGTAAACAAGACAGAAAATGTAAGTAAGAACAGTATTTTTGCAGTGTACGGTTGAATTGGATCAAAGGTCAGCAGCAAAGTCATTGGTTAATAAAATGGGATTAAATACATAAAGAAAACAAAAAGTAACTGGCGTTAGTTTTTTGAAAAAGTAACTCCGATATTTTCTTGTAAATGAAAAAGTAATGCGTTACTTTACTAGTTACTTGAAAAAAGTCATATTGTTACGCAACTCAAGTTACCCCCAACACTGACCCCTAGTGGTGTCAGTGAATATGAAAACATTTGCTCTCTCTGCTCTGTGTTTAGTGCTGAAGAGACGTTTGCCCAGCGTAATCCTGCAGTCGTTCACCAGCATTGAGCCTCTCAGACGATGAAGATGAAGATGAGTGTCGTGATCCAGTGCTCTGAGTTCTGCATGGACATCAGTGAATGAATGAATGAATTGGATGAGAATGAGGAGAAGCAGCTTTATCCTCGTTGAGATGACAGGTTCATCAGAGAGCATGACATGAGATGCAAAACACAAACACATCATCTGCAGGTGTGCTGCTTCACCTCATTAATTACCGTAGTAAACCTCTCTCACGCCATTAAAATCTCCATCTGAGCCCTGAATCGTGTTGATGGAGCGATACTTTGATATTCTACTAATGATGGATGGATCTGGCTCCACAATTACAGCATGAGTTTGTACAATCTTTGTAAAAAGCAGTTATGTATTCATATTCCTCAGGATATTACTTGATAATGAGCTCATTAACCCACATTGGGGTGATATTTCTATGGAGTCTTGTTTAATACTAAACATTTTGCACAGTTTATGGATTATGAGTTCCTTTTGTTGAAACAGATTTATTTTTGTGATTTATGATTCATTATGGAACGGTTGATGAGGCCTGTGTTCGTTTGCTGTCGTTTATAATCACTAATTAATCTTCCAGAGATATGAACGGATCGCTCAGGCTGGAAAACACCTCAATAACTCATAACCAGATGGATCTTAATGCATTCATCCTGTACATTTAGTAAATTATGTGGATTCTCCCACTTTATCATATTAAAATGGCCTCACAATTGAGTTGATGCAACGGCCTGGTGCATAAATAAAATGGAAATCCATGTAAATCTTGTGGTTGTTTTGCTGTCTTGTCTTCATAAATGTAGCAACATTTTTTTTTTGACAGAAAATTATCTCAGCAAGTACAATCAGGCAACAACGTCTCATTTTTAACAAAAACTATTGTATATAAGTATATATTGTATAAATATGACTTTCTGTTATGAAACAGGACATCAGTTTCACACATGTGCACTGCAGAGGACATCAGGACTTAAAGCATGTTTGTTACACATTTTGGGAGACACAACAAGTGAACAGGGAGTGAAATTATATTTCAATATTGCTATGAAATATTAGATATTATTATGAAAGTCTTGCCAATTATTATTCCTATTATTACATTTATTTTGTCATTATATGTTGCCCCCAAAAACAAAAACATTCATATGCGAAATAGATACATTTTATAGATACATTGTTTATAATGTGAAAACCTGTTCATGGCCATTTTACACTCAGAAAAATGCTATATCAAATCATTATCATGTGTTTCATAACATAGTTGAGAATCATCTTTATATAAAGTTTGGTATAAAAAATAAAAATTGATTTGTGATTTAAACAAAACACTGTTTATGCCTTTTTATGTCTATTCAAGTCTTTTTATTTTATTAAAAACTGGATTTTTTTCAAGTCCTGGTGTGTGTGTGTGTGTGTGTGTGTATATATATATATATATATATATATATATATATATATATATAATTTTTTTTTTTTTTTTTTATGCTCTAAACAATGTAATGACATGAAAAAAAAAAGCTAAAAATCACAACATTTTTCCCTGGTAGTCAGGAGGTAATGGGTCAAAAATCCCCTTAAAAGTGTGAAAACACACCTTTCTTGATTTATTTCCACTTGCTGTGCTGTTATGCAGTCAGGATTTATTCTTATATCATTTCTTATTTTCTTCTTTAATACACATGCATTCTATTCACTCATGTTTTTTTTTCATTCACTCCAAAGCCATCAGGGTCCATCTGCATAAACAGCCTCTATGTTAAGACCGTGTCTTAAGTACTAGTTTGACCAACTTCAAGGGTAATCAGTCTTATTTTTTGGATTCAGCTTAGACTAATCAACATTTTTCTCTAACTGAATTAAAAAAAGCTGACTAACTTTTTAAGACTAAACCTTTTATGCAACCGGCCCCAGGAGGAGTCAGGTATTGGCTGGCCTAACTGTCCTCTTTATCATACTCATTAATATGTAATCATAGCAGCACGTCATGCGTCACAGAGGCCAATCAGATCGCCGGACGCGCTGATTAGCGCCGCTGAGGTGCGTGAGCGCGCAGGAGTCAGTGGAGATTCAAACGCCGCTGAAGCGACTGCTGTCATTAATATACTGTGGAGGTTTGCTGGAGTTCACACCGCGCTCGTTTGAGCGACATGGAGGCTTTTACCATCAAGAGTCGCATTAAGAGTCTCCTGCGCTCGCCGTCCATCAAACTCAGAAAGAACCGCAGCGGCCGCATCAAAGACGGTCTGTCCAGCAAGGTAAAGAAACTCGCGCCAGAATGTATCAAAACTGTCAGACACTTGTAACAAGTATCAAATGTTTCGTCACTGTAACAAACATCAAGTGAAACATGAAACAAAGCTTTCTTGTTCTGAGGAGTTGCTTTGATCTTTTTCTGATTGTGTCTTTAGTTTATTTCGCTGATTAATTGCTCTTTTAATCTTGTGAGATCTTGTGTGAAGGTAGACTGAATGTTGACGTGCTCTTCATCTGCGCAGATGATATTGTCAGTGTCTCTTTCACATGTCAGCATCACTGTGGTCAAACCAGGACAGAGTCAATGATATCGACAGAGCAAACCTGTGTTTAACTGATCAGCACATTCCCATGTTCCTCCTGTGTTGACTTTGAGCTCATGAATCTATTCTGAGAAACAATGATAATGTCTTTAATCATCAGTAAAGCAAATTAACTTGCTCTCTTTAGATCATTGCTGTTTGATATAAATAAATAAATAACAGTTTATATATATATATATATATATATATATTAATAGTTATTTTATAAATATAAAAAATTATGTATTTTTATATACAGTAGTCAATTTGACATGGATCTAAAAATTTAATCAAAGTTGTTCTAAGACAAGAACAGAGATTGCTTTGGTTTTAGGACAACTTTGAAAGTTTTTTTCAGGATCTTTTGATCAATAAAAGGTTAATAAAAGAACAGCATTTATTTAAAATAGAAAGGTTTTCTAACAATATACACTACTGTTCAAAAGTTTGGGATCAGTACATTTTTATTCTTTCTTTTTTTGAAAGAAATTAATGCTTTTATTCACCAAGGATGTGTTCAATTAATAAAAAGTGATAGCATAGATTTACATTGTTAGAAAAGATTTATATTTTGAATAAATGCTGTTCTTTTTAACTTGATATTAATCAAAGAATCCTGAAAAAAGAATCACAGGTTGCAAAAAAATATTTGTTTCCAACATTGATAATTCTAATAATAAATCAGTATATTAGAATGATTTCTGAAGGATCATGTGACACTTAAGACTGGAGTAACAGCTGATGAAAATTCAGCTTTGCATCAAAGGAATAAATTATATTGTAAAGTATATTAAAATAAAAAACATTGTTTTATATTGTATATATTTTGACTGCTAGTGTACATATAAACATTTAACATATTATAAATTTTATATATTTATTAATTTATTATATATAATACATAAAAGTATTTATTTATTTGCTCAATTTTATTGTTCAGGTTCAGCCGTAAATGTTTGTGATATTTATTTAGATGACTGTGTTTGTAGATTAAATGCTAGTCAATGTTCTTCCTATGGTCTCAGGTGACTCTAGAGAAAGTTCTGGGCATCACGACTGCAGGAAACAGCGGTTTAACATGCGATCCGTGTTCAGGAACGGTGGCCTATCCAGCCGGGTGAGTTCATAACATGCATAAAAATCATATGTGAATCAGAATCAAGATGAGCTTTACTGCCAGGTAACGCACGTTGGTTTTTTGGTTATACACATGAGGAATTTGTTTTTGGCCAAAAGCTTCCACAGTGCAACAGAATGACAGTGACAGGACAAAACACACACACATAATAAAAGAATAAAAACAGAACAGAAGCAAATGGGCAATAACAATAAAAGATATAAAGTTAGTGGATGCATATTGACCTACATCTTATTTAATTTGACACGAGTGATGTCGAGATGTACTTTGTACTGTTTTTAAGTCAAAATAATTTTTTTGAAAACATGTTAAATTAGTAAATGCATCAAATTTAACTATTTTTCTACATGAGAATATGTGGCTTGTGTTTTTCACAGTAGGTGTGTTACTGAGAGCAGGTCTCAGTCCTCGTGGCTCTTTCCCAAGAGTATTACAGCGATTAACCAGCTTTTAATGAAAATACAAAGATTAGTTGAAGATTTAGGCCTATTATTGGACTCACGCAGTGAACGCTGTGCTTGTTTCTGTGTTTCATTCAGGTGTGTCGTTGTGTTACTGAACCCGACCAAAAACACACAACAGCATCTCATCAACTCATCCAGGTGAAGACCTACAATATCACACCGCATTCACACACATCAGCCACAAGCAGTGTTGGGGAGAGTTACTTTTGAAAGTAATGCGTTACAATATTGCATTACTCCCTAAAAAAGTCACTAATTACGTTACTTAGTTACTTTTTATGGAAAGTAATGCGTTACAATGTTGCGTTACTCCCTAAAAAAGTCACTAATTACGTTACTTAGTTACTTTTTATGGAAAGTAATGCGTTACAATGTTGCGTTACTCCCTAAAAAAGTCACTAATTACGTTACTTAGTTACTTCTTATGGAAAGTAGTGCGTTACGTTACTTTTGCGTAACTTTTTAAATCTGGGCAGGGCTTGCTGGTTTGTTTTTAATATAAAAATGTTTGATTCTTAGCAAATGTAGAAGCCCTTTCACACCAAAATGAAATGAAGTGAATAAGGCTAAGGCTGAAGGAAAATTAAATTGTCGTCTGTACAGTAGAACTGTAGGAAAAGAAAGAAACACTCTTCAGCAATGAGAAAAAAAAACGCAAATGATAGTTCATCTAAAGTAAGTTTTGCTTATTAAAAAATACTTTTCTTCTTGTTTCCAACCATAATATCAAAAAATTCTTAAATCAAAAAGGATTTTCTAGACAAGTAAATAATTATTTTCTTGTTTTCAGAAAAAACAAGTCAAAATTAAGTGAGTTTTTGTTTAGAACAAGCTAAATAATCTGCCAATGGGGTAAGCAAAAAAAACTTATTTCAAACAGAAAACAAGATTATTTTGCTTGTTTCAAGCAGAAACACACTTAATTCTGACTTGTTTTCAGAAAAAACAAGTAAGAAAAGCATTTTTTGCAGTGTACTAATAAGCAAAACTTACTTTATATTAACTAACATTTGTGGGGGTTTTTCTCATTGCTGAAGAGTGTTTCTTTCTTTTCCTACAGTTCTACTGTACAGACGACAATTTAATTTTCCTTTAGCCTTAGCCTTATTCACCTAATTTCATTTTGGTGTGAAAGGGCTTTTACATTTGCTAAAAATCAAACTTTTTTATATTAAAAACAAACAAGCAAGCCCTGCCCAGATTTAAAAAGTAACGCAAAAGTAACGTAACGCATTACTTTACATAAAAAGTAACTAAGTAATGTAATTAGTGACTTTTTTAGGGAGTAACGCAATATTGTAACGCATTACTTTTAAAAGTAACTTTCCCCAACACTGGTGATGACACATTTACACAATTCTGATGAACAAACAAACTTCTCCTGTGAATCTTCTGTGTTTGCTCAGGAAGGCCATCAGCACGTTGTCGTTCTCGTCGGACGGCCGGTATCTGGTGACTGGAGAGGTCAGGGGTCAATCACACAGGTGTGTAGTTGTAGCCAGTGTTTGTGTGGTTAGTTAACTGTGTGTGTGTTGTTCAGAGCGGTCATCATGCAGCGGTGCGCGTGTGGGATGTGAGCGATGGGTCGCTGGTGTCTGAGCTGCAGGAGCACAAGTACGGCGTTTCCTGTGTGGCGTTTTCCCCCAACGGCAAATACATCGTGAGCGTGGGATCGCAGCACGACATGAGCGTCAACCTGTGGGCCTGGAAGGTACCGTAATTACCCATCATGCCCTGCGGCGCGCCACCGCCTCGTCACACGCGCTCACTTTCGTTATTCCCGCAGAAGAACGCTCTGATGGCGGTCAATAAGGTGTCCAGTAAGGTGACCGCTGTGTCTTTCTCAGAGGACGGCACTCATTTCGTCACGGCGGGGAACAGACACGTCCGCTTCTGGTATCTGGAGCAGTCTCACGCTAATCAGGTAAAACCACTTCCTGTTTCTCTCCAAACTGTGTTTTTAGTTTTTCCCTCCAGTTAGTTGTGACCAGTGTTGGGAGTAAAAAAATACTATTTTTTGTCTCGTTTCCAGCCAAAATATATCCAAAATAAAAATCTTAAATCAAGAAGGATTTTCTAGACTAGTAAATAATTATTTTCTTGTTTTCAGAAAAAAACAAGTCAAAATTAAGTGAGTTTTTTTTCTTAGAACAAGCAAAATAATCTGCCATGGGGTAAGCAAAACAATCGTATTTCAAACAGAAAACAAGATTATTTTGCTAACCCCATTTGGAGATTATTTTACATGTTTCAAGTAAAAACACACTTAATTTTAACTTGTTTTCAGAGAAAACAACTATTTTTTTCTTGTCTAGAAAATCCTTCTTGATTTAAGAATTTTTAGAAATTTTGGCTGGAAACAAGACAAAAAAAATCTAAGTAAGAAAAGCATTTTTGCAGTGTTAATAAGCAACACTTACTTTAGATGAACTAACATTTGCTTTTTTTCTCATTGCTGAAGAGTGTTGAACTTTATTTTCCTACAGTTCTACTGTACAGACGTCAATTTAATTATTCACTTCGTTTCATTTTGGTGTGAAAGGGCTTTTACATTTGATAAGAATCAAACGTTTTTATATTTAAAACAAACAAGCAAGCCCTGCCCAGATTTAAAAAGTAACGCAAAAGTAACATAACGCATTACTTTCCATAAAAAGTAACTAAAGAAAAGTAATTAGTTACTTTTTTAGGGAGTAACACAATATTGTAATGCATTACTTTTAATAGTAACTTTCCCCAACACTGATTGTGGAATACATTCATTCATATATTGCCACATTATAAGTACATTCTTCAAAGTAAAGGATCTGTATTGGCTTTGATGGTTCCATGAAGAGCACAAAACTCTGAAATTCTGTGTATAGTTGCCTTACAGACATGAAAAAATATATCTATAGAGAGCAAAATGTCTACTCTCTATGGAAGCCCATTTCCGCCACTGAATAAAAAATTAAAAAGGTGATTGCGACTTTTGATCTCACAATTCTGAATTTTTTTTCTCGCAATTGCGAGTTAAAGTCCGATTCTGAGGAGAAAAATAAAGACTGATATGTTCACAGAAGTTTATATCTCACAATTCTGACTTGATGACTAGCAATTTTAAATCTCGCAGTTTTTACTTGTGAGTATATCTCACAATTATGAGAAAAAAGTCAGAATTGTGAGAAGTCACAATAACCTTTTTAAAAGATTTTATTCAGTGGCGGAAACGGGTTTCCATAACTTTCAAATGAACCAATTCAAATGGAAAACAAATGAAGAGTTCAGATGCAAAACCAGCTAAAAGCCATCTGGGTCAAAAATGAGATAATGATACTGAATGAATGCTCTGGACACACATTATACACTCATCAAATACTTTTACTTCGAACTCACTAAAATCCCATCCTCAGCCCAATCAGAACAACCAGCGCTTACATAGAAACCTATACATCAGAGCCTGATAAAAAATGCATTTTTTAAAGAAAGACGTCAGATGGACTTAGAGGCTTTTGCATCTGAACTCTTCAAATATTCTCAGATTATGTCATCCATATGAAACATGCACATATGCGCATCACTACTGCGGAGTGTTCCCGACTTCATCTCTTAAACCGAAAGCACTGGCTTATCAATAAATTGTTAAAAATGTTAATGCAGCTTCCTTACTGTTTTTCCCTGATGCATTCATAAGCATTGCTTCTGCCGGTGTGCTGCGGAAAGCTTTATGCGTGCACTTGAGTGCTTAGTCTATGTAGACTAATAATGGCTCATTTTACGATTGAAATGGTTTACTAACAAATGTACAATGAACCAGAAATTCATTTTAGGGGTAGGGGTGTGACGAGACACTTATCCCACGAGACGAGACCAGACATGAGACTGGGTTCACGGGAACGAGACCAGACAAGATTTTTAAACTTTTTTTAAAGAAATTCTTAATAATGACATATATGGGGAAAAATTGTATTTTACTCAACTGAAAAGCAAAAATTATAGGTGCATTTTGATATGAACTTGTACTTTATGAAATTAAACTTCTATTTTAATGAATTATGTGCAGTAATAAACATGTAAACTTATGCTGCATGATTCTGGATAAATTAAAAAACACACGATTTTTAAAAAAATTGGAGATCACGATTCATGATTCTGAAGACAAAAAAGATTAGATTAGAAATCTAAACAAAATGAGTTTACTAGTGATTCTGACACAACATTCATTGCTTTTTAAAAATATATTCGATCAAATTAATTAATAAAGACTTAATTTACTATTGGAATCTCCTGAATCAATGATTGATTGATTAAATGCGTTTTTAAAGTGCAGTTGTCGCCACCTCCTGGTGGAAGAGGATTACAATACATACACGTGTTAAGATACTTTCATTTCATTAAGTGTTTATCCCCAAGCTATAAACTTTTATTCTAGTTCTTCTTTTATTTAAATGTCTGTAACACAGAAATAATGATCATGATGTGATTGAAAGACAGGAATAAGATTGCATGGCGTTCGAACAGAGACCGCAATCTTTTAGGATTAATCCTGCAGCTCTATGTAAACATTGCACATACTCTCACGTTCTCGCCAGACCAGAGAGATCTCGCGAAACACATCGGATCTCATGCCACGAGATCTCCTCACATCCCTAGTTGAGGGGAGTCCAAAAAAAATGTTTCTTCTGTGGCATCACTACAGAAAACGACTCCTATGGAAGCTTCATTTTTAAGAGTGTAGTAGTCAAGAAGTTAAGATAAACATGCTTTAATTAATTGGTGGAGTGACTGATTGAACGTTCCCATGATGCCGTGCAGCACGCGCGTCCCGTGCCGCTGATGGGCCGCTCTGGGCTCCTCGGGGAGCTGCAGAATAACTTCTTCTGTGACGTCGCGTGTGGACGAGGACTGAAGTCCGACAGCACCTTCTGCATCACGTCATCAGGTCTGCTGTGCGAGTTCAACAGCCGGAGGATTCTGGACCGCTGGGTCCATCTGCAGGTCAGTCAACAGGGACATCTCTGACCGCTGCTTCCTGTGACACGCGTGTGCTGACGTGCTCCTCATGCGTGTTCCTGACAGCGTTGGGGGTAACGCACTACATGTAATGCAAGTTACGTAATAATATGACTTTTTTTTATCAAGTAACTAGTAAAGTAACGCATTACTTTTTCATTTCCAAGAAAATATCTGAGTTACTTTTTCAAAAAACTAACGCCAGTTGCTTTTTGTTTCCTTTATGTATTTAATCCCATTTTATTAACCAATGACTTTGCTGCTGACCTTTGATCCAATTCAACCGTACACTGCAAAAATACTGTTCTTACTTACATTTTTTGTCTTGTTTCCAGCCAAAATATCAAAAAATCTTTTTTTTGAAAAAAAAAAAAAAAACAAGTCAAAATTAAGTGAGTTTTTGCTTAGAACAAGCAAAATAATCTTGTTTTCAGTTTTCAGCCAGTGGGGTAAGCAAAAAAGATCTTATTTCAAACGGAAAACAAGATTATTTTGCTTACCCCATTGGGAGATTATTCCTTGTTTCAAGCAAAAACACACTTAATTTTGATTTGTTCTCAGAAAAAAAACAATAATTTTTACTTGTCTAGAAAACCCTTCTTGATTTAAGAATTTTTAGATATTTTGTCTGGAAACAAGACAAAAAAAAAATCTAAGTAAGAAAAGTTTTGTAATGTACTAATAAGCAAAACTTTATATGAACTAACATTTGTGTTTTTTTTTTGTTTGTTTTTTTTCCTCATTGCTGAAGAGTGTTGAAATTTCTTTACAGACATCAGTTTAATTTTCCTTCAGCCTTAGGCTTATTCACTTCATTTCATTTTGGTGTGAAAGGGCTTTTACATTTGCTAAGAATCGAACGTTTTTATATTAAAAACAAACAAGCCCTGCCCAGATTTTAAAAAGTAACGCAAAAGTAATGTAACGCATTACTTTCCATAAAAAGCAACTAAGTAACGTAATTAGTTACTTTTTTAGGGAGTAACACAATATTGTAACACACTACTTTTAAAAGTAACTTTCCCCAACACTGGTTGTAGACGAGTTCGGCTCGGTCTCTGGCGGTGACGGAGGATCTGATCTTCTGTGGGTGTGCTAATGGGATCGTGCGCGTGTTCGGATCGTCTGACCTGCGCTTCATCTGCACTCTGCCTCATCCGCATCATCTGGGCATCGACGT
Organism: Cirrhinus molitorella; assembly: GCA_033026305.1. NCBI lineage: Eukaryota > Metazoa > Chordata > Actinopteri > Cypriniformes > Cyprinidae > Cirrhinus > Cirrhinus molitorella. The sequence continues at coordinate 37,515,155 of CM065133.1, forward strand.
GTCCACTGTCACACAGGCCAGGTGAGACTATAATAATACATTAAACGCACACCCTTCAGACACGTCCAGGTCAGAGTTCACCCCAAAGTCAATTCAGTAATGAGAACAAAGCTTGTTTTTAGATAATTAAGAGTTTTAACATTTTTTATATATACTGTATACACACACAAAACCAGTGTTATGTAGCACAGGTATATTTGTAGCAATAGCCAGCGATACATTGTATGGGTCAAAATGATCACTTTTTCTTTTATGCCAAAAATCATTAGTATATTAACAGGGTTTCCACGGCTCATGGAATTTCTGGAATATCATAGAAATTTTAAAAGATTTATTCCAGTCTTTTGAAAGTCAGTGAATTTTTATGTATTTTTTTTTGTCCAAGTCATGGAATATCAGGGATTTTTGTTTGTTGCTTTAAATATTTAGCGTGTTGTTGCATGTGTTTGCTGTTATTTTAGGCTATTTTTCATCACTATTTTATTCCATTCCCACTCATCAACTGGCAATCACTACAGTCAAATGCAGTCTCCAGGCTGTATTTGTTAGCTAAGGCAGACATGCCTGGAAAATGTAGATTTCAAGAGCTTTGGCTACAAAATGACCACCTCAAAGACTGAGTGTTAGAAGTAGACAATAGAAATGCAAAAACTGAATGATGAACTTTCTGTTTACAAACAGAAAATCCTTCAGAGCGTTTAATCCCTGAAACCAATTTATTTTGAAATAGTACAGAGAAATATCAGTGCATGTAACAGGTGAAAGCAAAAAAAAAAATGTATATGTCTGTTTTGTACTAAAAACATCTGTGAACAAGTAAATAAGGCTTGCAAATGGATGGATCCAGTAAATTCAGCTTTTTAGTCAGTGAAAGTCAGGGAATTTGACATTTGGCTTCAAGTGGGAACCCTGTATTAAGTAAAGATCATGTTCCATGAAGATATTTTGTACATTTTCTACCATAAATATATCAAAACTTACCTTTTGATTAGTAATATGCATTGCTAAAAACTTCATTTGGACAACTTTAAACTTTATCTTTCCTCAATATTTAGGTTTTTTTTGCATCCTCAGATTGCAGATTTTCAAATCTCAAATTTTCCAAATATTGTCCTATCCTAACGCTTATTTAGATGATGTATAAATCTCAATTTTAAAAAAAAATTGACTGGTTTTGTGGTCCAGGGTCACATTTAATGTTAGTAAAGGTTACATATTTCAATTAAAATAGTTTGTTAATGTTAAAAAAAGAAGAAGAAATATTCATGAATGAATATAAATTGAGTCGTCTGTGTGCTTTAGCGGATCTGTCTCGCACCGGACGGGTTTATGGGTTTAGTGTTTGATTAGATCTGGTTGTGTAATGTTCATTCCTGCCAGATCTGCAGCATTAGAGCTCTGTTAATGCATTGCAGTCTGTAATTAGCAGCGTTTCGCCTGATGGGATGAAAGAATCGCTCACACTGAAGGACATCAGTCTCACTCATCTCTTCTCCTCTGTTCTTCAGTCATCTGTTCACCAGAGCGCCAGACGGCCGTTATCCAGACTCGGTGGCGGTGACCTTTGACCCCGTCAACCACTGGCTGTCCTGTGTGTATAATGACCACAGTTTATACGTGTGGGACACTCGAGACCTGCGGAAAGTGGGCAAAGTTCACTCAGCGCTTTATCATTCGGCCTGCGTTTGGGATCTACAGGTGAACATCCGCTCACAAACACACTTTTCAACAGCCTTAACTGGATGCCTTATAATCAGTGTTGGGGAGAGTTACTTTTAAAAGTAATGCATTACAATATTGAGTTACTCCCTAAAAAAAAGTACTAATTCCGTTACTTTTTATGGAAAGTAATGTGTTATGTTACTGTTGCGTTACTTTTGTTACTTTTTAAATCTGGACAGGGCTTGCTTGTTTGTTTTTAATATAAAAAGCTCTATTTTTGGCTAATTTAAAAGCCTTTTCACACCAAAAGCCTCAGGCTTAGAGAAAAGTAAATTCACGTCTGTACAGTAGACCACAGAAGAAAAAAATGTCAACTCTTCAGCAATAAAAAAAGGAAAACAAATGTTAGATTATGTTGAGTAATTACTTATCAGTGTGGATGAATTGGATCATTGAAGGTCTGCAGCAAAGACAGTGGTTAATAAAATGGGATTAGATACATAAAGGACATTTTGTATTATTTAACATTTAATTATTGCAGGTTTGCATTATATTCTGAGTTGAATTTCACTGTTTTTATTCATTTTGAGGAATACTAAATCAGTTTTTTGTGTTTTTTATGTTCACATTTATTCTAGAACTAAAGTAACATCTTACTCCCGATTTGTCTTAACAAGAGGACAG